>JAJJWW010013427.1:0-237932 GCA_023531295.1 Papaver armeniacum
AAAATTAGTATGAACGCAGCAGGGGACATGCATATTAGAAGTTTGAAACCAACCGAAGATTAAGATTCTAACAGCCCAATGAAAATATGTGAAATAGCAATACTGCATCGAGAAAAAAAGAAACGAAAAAAGAAGTTGTTCAATGTTCTTCAATGTGCAGTCCGTTGAAGTCGAGGAAATAAATGAATGCAGTTGATATACAAGAAGATGCGGAACCCCAAACAAAAGTTGTCAAAGTAAACAAACGTCCAACTCTTAGGACCAGAGAGGACCAGAGAGGACCAAAGAGTAGTGATGAGAATCTAAACCACTACGTTTGTGTGAAAAGAGTTGCACAGAATAGTGACCACTTTTAGAATTTAAGAACTCATATCGTAAAAGTAGTGAATCACTGTATAACAACTTCCATAAATGTTGTTGAAGATAAAATAAAAATTATTTTTAAAAATGTTCTTGGTAAAGATTTGAACCCAGGCATACTGTATGTTCGCAAAAGTCATCAACCATCCTTCCGGCTTCACAATATTGGTAGATTTGTGCTTTTTTTTTTCTGATCAATAATCACAACCTTTACAAGGGTTGTAAAATGATAAATTGACTTTGAAAAAAAATTGAGGCTAAGGTGAATCAACCTAAACCTCCCTGTCTAAGATTTGGATTTCAACCACCCTTCCACATTTACATGTCTACTTATATTTTATATTTACTTTTATAAAAAAGTGATAAGGAAAAAAATGTTAAGGAAAATAAATAAATGGACGGTTATGATGTAAATGGATGGTTATGATGGGAGATGGAAAAGATAAGAAGAAATGGATAAATAGACCTTCTACAACCCCCTTAAGAGTCGTCGTAGAGGTATAAAAACTTCTGCTAAATTTTTCTCACTTCTGCAAAAAAAAATCTCACTTCGCTAAATTTTTCTCACTTCGCTAAATTTTATTCACTTCGCAAAAATTTCTCACTTCTCGTTAATTTTTTTTCATCGCTATTGACAACCTTTATAAGAGTTGTCGTTGAGGTATAAACACTTCTGCTAAATTTTTCTCACTTCTGCTAAAAAAATTCTCACTTCTACTAAAAATTGTCATCACTATTCAGTTTCGATCTCGGAGCCAGTTTGTTTCTCGAAGTAGACAAATTTGTGTGTGTTTAAGGTTTCTGAGAATATTCCCATGGAATCTTACCCGTAAATGGGTGGATTCATCGTCTTTGCGAACTTTCGGACTTATAGTAGTCCGCTCATGGCCAAGTTTCGATCCCCGTGCCAGTTTCTTTCTCGAAGTTGACGAATTTGTGTGTGTTTAAGGTTTCTAAGAATATTCCCATGGAATCTTACCCGTAAATGGTTGGATTCATTCTTTGCGAACTTTCAGACTTATAGTAGTCCGCTCATGGCCAGGTTTCGATCCCGGAGCCAGTTTCTTTCTCAAAGTTGACGAATTTGTGTGTGTTTAAGGTTTCTGAGAATATTCCCATGGAATCTTACCCGTAAATGGTTGTATTCATCGTCTTTGCAAACTTTCAGACTTATATTAGTCCGCTCATGGACAGGTTTTGATCTCGGAGCCAGTTTCTTTCTCGAAGGTTACGAGTTTCTGAGAATATTCCCATCAGGAAAAACAGTGATCAACTACTCCCGAAAAGAGTTGTCATACATCTGCGACGACGTTCATCGATAGGTTGCATAAGGGGGGGGGGGTTGTAGAAGATCCTCAATTCTTTACAACTCTTCGAGATAGAGTCGTAAACATGGTTGTAGTTTAATTTTGTACAATGCTTTTGTCGGGTTGTCAAAGTCTTTCTAAATTCGCTCTTAATGCCTAACACAACTCTTACCAGGTTGTGAAAATAACTCATACACTACACTTGTTTGGATTGTAGCACATTCGCCGACAACAATGGTTAGAGTTGTATGACAATTCTTTGACAACATAGGAAGGGTTGTATGTCAACTCGTTGACAACTATGGGAAGTGTTGTATGTCACTTCTGACAATTCTTGTTATGAGTTGTGGTACATATTGGATTTAAAAAAAAAAAAATTTGAGAATTTAGATTCAAAATTAAATCTGTAATATTTTAATAACCATCTGTTTACCAGAAACACAATACACAAATTTGCTTCTACCATCTCAACTATATATTACAATATCACCGTAGTGCATACGCACTGCAGACTCGATTTCATACACTGCAACCCTAAGCATACATCTAGTTCATAAACATCCCATTCAATTACTCATTGCAACTACCTCCATCTCTCGTCAGTCCCAAATCAAATCATTGTTGTAGCTTTCGCAACACAGCCGATTCATATTCTTCGTCATCACTCACACAAACTTATCACTGTCTCCGAGTTTGTAACCCTTGAACACGATAGGCTGCCAACATCTCCATTTTCACTCCACACTCCATCTGAAATGTCTCAGACCACCACCTTCACAACATAAGCACCCACCAGATTTACTTTCTCAACCTAGCAGACTTTCATCATCTCCAGTGTTCATAATTCACAGCCATTCTAGTTCTCAGCTCAACCATCCCCAAATCTGCATCTGCATCACTTGCACAATCCTGTGCAGTACCATCCTGACAAGCACCAACATCAACTCCACCTGCATCACATCATCTCCTTCATGACCTAACCATTCTCTGCAGAACATCCATTGCACCTTCTTTGCCATATAATCTCAAAGACGTAATTGGTACCTGTCCTAACATACTTCTATTGCCTTTTGCCCCGCAACCTCTCATCCATCTCTACCCGCAAATCGAGAACACCACCAAAATCAAACCAAATTCAAATCTAAGTTTAACCCATCTTCTAATTCATCATCAATCATCTCCAAAATGTCAACATAATGAATCAATACCTTATGGGCTCCTCCCCCAGAGCTTTCAAATATTCATTAGTACTGCAACAAGAGAATATCGAGGAATCAAAAACCATGAACAACTACCAGTAACTTTGTTAGTAATAATGTAGATGATTCAACAAAATCTAAGAAAGCAATAAAGTTACCTTTCTCTTCCCTTTACTGTTCTTGTTATTCCCTAAGTATAGCATTGCTCTTCCTTTTCTCCTCCTCCTCCTCAAAAGACATCTTCAGCTTATCACGAATACTAGCCATTTGAGAAAATGGGGAGTAGCTACACCACAATCAAAACAGAAAAACTCTTAAAAATAAAAACAAAACACTCAAAATCAAAAGAAGAAAAAGCCAAGAATCAAAACAATACAGATCACAAAAAAAAAAAAAAAAAAAAAAAAAAAAAAAAACCTAAAATCGAAACAGGATAGCCTAAAATTAAAACAAAAACCTTACCAAATAATTGAGATCTTCGATTTGAAACCCAAATACTCAAATCCATAAACTTACCATAAGATCCCATTTTCTTCCACACTCGGAAAGAAGAGCATAACAACAGAAAAATAGTGAAGTAAGTTGCACCCAAACCAATTCCTTTTAATCCAATTATGTAACCAATTTTTGAGAATTCTTTAGTGCAAGTGTAATAAGCTTGTAATGCTTTTGATTCACCAACATATAAGAAATGTTCTTATTTGACCCATTGTCTGCAATTCATTCAATTTTTTTGCCACAATCAAATTAAAGAAAAAAACTACAAAAATACAAATTTCAAACTCATAGTAATTGAGACTACCGTATTGACCTCACCCAGCCCTCGCTTATGAGTCCAAAACTCACAGAAGAACCAAACAATCAAAATCACTCAACACCCCATCTATAAATTTCATTCTTGAGCCCAAATATCAATCGAATCCATGGCAGAACACCTTTCCTCTTCACTTACTCAAACCATCAATAAATGTTGATGTAAACATCAACGATTCAACCAATTTCATCTCCCGCTCCGTTGATCTCGAGCAATTACCTCTCCAGACTTTAGATTGAACTAGACCTAATTTGCCTCACATAAAACCCCAAATTCATTGTTGTTGTTGTTGTAGTATGATCACCGAAATTCCCTTGAATCTCCATCTTGTTGGAAGCACACTTGAAGAAGAACCGAAGTTGATTCTGTTCATTGATAAGAGCAGCACTTGTTGATGTTGTTGCGTTAACGCACTCCTTGGTTCGGATACGGAATTGATGAGATGCTAGTGTTGATTTGCATGAGATGAGAAAAGGGGAGTTAAAGATAGAGGAGAGAAGATGATGAAGAAGAGGATTAAGAGGCGTTCTTCGGGACTCGGGGAGGAGAGGAAGAGATGAAGAAAGAGAAAAAAACAGATTAGGTTCGAGTGGTTGAGGGAGGGTTTGGTAGAATGAGTGAGTAAAAATGCTTCAAAAAAAAAAAAAAAAATCTTGTGGACCACATTTCGTTTCATACATTCATACGGATTGAGAAAGATCTAGACGGATGATATTGTATTTGGGATGCTCATACGGATTGAGAAGCATATGTGTTACTCTTTTGTGCTAATACGAACTCATGTATTCGGTCTAATTATCAACCTTCGACATGAAAAAAAATCCAAAAAATACTAATAAATTTAGGACATTGTTATTGACATTACGATATAAAAAAAATTCAAAAAATATATAAGAATGAATCGGGAAAATGAAAAATGAATTCAATAATTGGTGTTTCTTTGTGCTTTCTCTTTGTGCTTTTGTGCTTTCTCTTTGTGTTTCCGGTTTGAATTTAGACTAGTCACATAGGTCACGAAGCAATTTTGACTAGTCATACAAGTCATGAATAGGCTCCGGGTTGGTTATGACTTCAAAATTAGCAGGATACATCATTGTAATCGATAAATGTGAAGCTTAATGTCGATTCGAACTTCAAATGTGGTATAATGGCATACAAACTATGAACCAAGATGCTTCGGGAGGGTTCGGACTGCAAACTTAGCATGCTCATCATCGAAATCGATAAATATGAAGCTCAATGTCGATTCGAACTTCAAAAGTGGTATAACAACATAAAAAAAATATAAACCAAGAAGCTCCGGGAGGGTTCATACTTCAAACTTAGCATGATACATCATCGAAATCAATAAATATGAAGCTCAGTGTCGCTTCGAACTTCAAAAGTGGTATGACGACATCAAAATATGAACCAAGAAGCTTGGGAGGGTTGGACCATATTCGGCAAATTGTATGCATACCCCAGCTCGAGATCGAAACCTGGTCGTGAGTGGACGACTATAAGTCGAAAACTTGGTAAGAACGATGAATCCATCAATTTACAGGTAAGATTACATTAGAATATTCCCGGAAACCTTAAACAAACCCTATTCTGGCATATTGTATGCATAACCCGGCTCCGATATTGAAACTGGCCTTGAGGATCTTTATAAGTCAAAAACTTGGTAAGAACGATGCATCCATCCATTTACAGGTAAGATTACTTTAACCCTGTTTTCATCAACTATACCAAAATCATCGTGTTTAGTGCCTGGAAATATTTCTGGGTACAAACATTGGCGCTGACTAAGGGGATTCGTGTAAAACGATCGTGTTTTTCCATTGAGATGGGTGCGTCAAAAGCTCGGAAATCAAGCCACGAATTTCCATCCAAAAATCAGCAAAAGAAAAAATGTTAGGGTTGAAGAAACCGTTACAAGGTTGAAGAAACCGTTAGCACGTTACAAGGCTGAAGTGTCAGGACTCGGATTTGCATTGAGTGCCACGTCAGCACGTTCGGTGCCATGCCAGCAATGTTGATCAGTCAGCAGCTGCCGCTTCATCCCCCTTGTCCATTCATTTGCCACGTCAAAGATCAAGACGCGCGCATCGTTCAAATCTTGTTTCGTCAATAACTTCTTCGTTTTAAGTTGGCTCGTTGGAACCGTCTTTCAATTTCCTACAACATGAAAGCAAAATTTCCAGTGTTCGAGAAACTTTGATGTGCACTTGGAGCAGCAACATGATTGAGTTCGAGGTTCGTGGATAGCAACATGATCGAGTTCGACGTTCGTGGATAGCGACATAATCGAGTTCGATATGAGGATTACTTAAACCCTTCAATATTTAGCCTTGCATCACATCGCAAACACCTAAAGCCTCACCTTGCACGTGAGCACCTAAGTCTTGCTCTTATCAGAAGCATAAAATCTCGTCTTGCATGCGAGTATGTAAGCCTTGCACCTATGCAAGCACTAAGTCTCGTCTCAACCATGAGCCCAATGCCCGATATTGGTCCAAAGACTTGAACTCAACACAAGCAATACATCCAGTTTCCCGAGCAACAGCGCTACAACCTTGTTACGTTATGAGCAAAAAAGCCTTGCCCCACCGCAAGCACACCACATTCCACTCAAGACTCGACTAGCTCTCGAGCATCATAACTCCACCACGTGGCAAAATGTCTCGCCTAGCACGTGAGCAATTTTTTTGCAGGTAATTACTGTTGGGGGCGTCTTTGTAATATCTCTACTCACGCTTGGGGGCGAGTTTCATCATCAACGTTCGACGCAAAAGGATAAATAAAATTCTTAACCACCAACAACTTGGAGGTTAAGAGGGGGCGATGTTTGTACCGTCAATAAATTTGAAGGAAAGCCCGCTAGTCAGAGCCTGTTATGCCTGTCAATCAGTCAAGCCAGTCTGCCAGCAGGTCATGCCATTCAAAGCTCAGTCAACAACATGCATGCAGGGAAATTTAATATGATTTATGGTAGGAGGCATGTAGGGAAATTTAATATAATTTATGGTATGGAGGCATGCAAGGAAACTAAATATAGTTTATGGCCAGGAGACATGCAGGGGAGCTTAATGCAATTTATGTTTACCTCATAATGAGGGTAAGACTCTTATTCAGAATTGTATAAATAAAGGGAATTGTAATCCTAGAGAAGAGGGGATAGTGGGAGAAAAATAGAGAAAAAAGCTATTGTAATTCTGAGATCAATAAAATATCACTCCCCAAGGGGATTCATGCGTGGACGTAGGCACATCTTTTCGAACCACGTTAAATTCGTGTGTCTGTCATTCTTGATTATTTCCTGTTATTAACCCTGTTTTCATCAACAACACCAAAATCATCGTGTTTAATGCCTGAAAATATTTCTGGTACAAACAATCACACATTCTGGAAAATATTTAGGTTGTAATACGCAATGGGGTCGATAAAAAAATAGTGATTTTCTGGATTACATAGTCAAAGCGACTAACAAGTTACAAGGTTGGAAGTTAACTTCACTTAACTTTGCTGGGAGAGATGTTCTTATTAAATCCGTGCTAGATCCTTCTTTGAACCATCTCATGTCTACCCTGTCTGTTCCTAAATGTTTTTTAGTTGTTATTGATAAACTTAGGAGGAGATTTCTTTGGGAAGATAGAGTTGGTAACGATAGAATTCATGTAGTTGGATGGCATCAAATTTGTCAGCCCGTAGAATATGACGGCCTAGGCATTAGGAAATTGGAGTTTAATAATTTAGCCTTCGTGGCAAAGACTGCTTGGAGAATTATTATGAATCCTTCTAGTTTGGTTAGTTCATTATTCATTGCTAAATATGGAAATAATTCTAATCTCTGGGATTGCACCATTCCAAAGTGTATCTCATAGTGTTGTAAGAATATTATAAGAGGCAGGGAGATAGTCAAGGCTAGCCTTAAGTGGTGTTGGTAATGGGCAAGATCTAAATTTATGGGCAGACTCTTGGGTGAACAAAATTCCTCTTATTAATTTAGTGACTGCGGGTATTCAACATTTGAGTCATCTAACAGTTGCTGATTTAATTGATGTCTCTTCTGGTCACCGGAACTTATCTATCATTGATAATGTTATACCCGGTGACATTAAAACTCAAATTTTGGCTATTCCTATTAACACTGTGGTTAATTGTCCTGACACACAGGTTTGTAGTCATAGTAGTTCTAGAGAGGTGTCTATCAAAACTATCTACGATTTTATTCTACGAAATGAACTACTGGGAACTGAAATGAACTAGCATGCTCAACAAAATTGTTCATTCTCATATATCAACTACTATAATATCGAAAAAATTAGAGTTTTGAAACATAATATAATGAGTATTCGTTGTATAGATCTCGTCGAGACTTTTCCGAATATATATAATTTATTAATTTTCGACTTATATTTTGAGAGATATTTAATTTTTATGTTTTTTTTAAAAATTTAATGTTAAGAAGAGAAATTAGAGAGACAAAATAAAGAAAAAAGGAAAAAAACCTATAATGTATATCAAGTGTTGGAAGAGGGAAAATAAGAGAGAGAGTTAAATGGTATTTTAGATATTTTAATATTTTTGAATAAATAATGACCAAACAGAACTCCCCTTTTGTTGATGGATCAAACTAATTTGGGACCACAAAAAATAGGACCAAACGATATTTTCCCTCTAATTTTATCATCGACTAAATCAACTTTGGAATATAATGGAAAAATAGGACCAAATGATATTTTCCCTATAATTTTATCATCAACTGAATCAACTTTGGGATATAATGGTTATAAGAGAACTTTGTTGTTTAGTCCATTAAACCCGATCCGGGTTAATGGCTAGTCCAACGGGAAAATATATTTACTCGTTAGTCCAAATTTTTTTGAAAAGAGTAAAATTACTCTACTAACCCTAACATATAACACTATGTATGTTACTACGTATATTACTACATACTACATTTGTTACTAGTAACATATAGATGTTACTAGTATAGTACTAGTAGTACTAGTATACTAGTATACTACTAGTACACTAGTTACTACTAGTATACTAGTATGTTACTACATACTAGTAGTATATGTTACTACATATGTAACTAGTAACATTAACATATGTTACTCCACATAAATACTCTTATGTTATGTATTGATACTACATATAAATCTTGTTATGTTATTTATTGATACTACATATCAATAATGTGATATCAATATTTATGTACTACATATAAATAAATCTTTGTTATGTTATATATTGACACTACATATCAATATGTAGTATCAATATGTTATGTACTACATATAAATAAATGTTATGTATTGATACTACATATTAATATGTAGTATCAATATATTATACTACATATCAATCTTTGTTAAGTTATGTATTGATACTACATATTAATAATGTTATGTTATACTAGTATACATACTACATATTAATATTAGTACTCATATATTACTAGTAGTATACTAGTAGTAACTAGAAACAAGTTTACTAGTATACTAGAGTATACTACATATTAATATTAGTACTACATATTACTACTAGTATACTACTCTACATATTAATATTAGTACTACATATTACTACTAGTATACTACATATTAATATTAATATTAGTACTACATATTACTACTAGTATACTAGTAAACTAGTACATATATTACTACTAGTATAGTAAAGTAGTTACCTAATTTACTAGTAACATATTTTTGTTACTACTAGTACAGTACATATTAATATGTAGTATCACCGTATTGATACTATTATATGTAGTAACATACTACTAGTAACATTTACATGTGTTGATACTAATTAGATTTGGAAGGGTGTTTTAGGCATTTAGAAAACACATTTTATAATCTTCACAAAGTTTTTGGACTAACGAGTAAATAATCTATTCCAAAAACATGTTTTTGGACTAGGGAGTAAATGTTTTTCACGGGTGAACTAGCCATTAATCGGGTAATCAAAATCGGATCAAACATTAATTCCTACAACTCGAATTACTCACTGGATGTTTGTTTTCGTGTAATTGAATCATTATCAATTTGGTTTTCATATGTTACCACCAGTGTTTTAAGACCCGGACCTGGTGATCCAGTCACTTTTCTGGGTTGGTTTGTGACCCAATAATTTTTCTAAAAAACGCCTTATTTTTAATAAACCGGTTAAGCCGACCGTTTCAACTGGTAGACCGTATGGCCCAGTCCGGTTTCTAACTAGTTTGACCCGGTGGTCTTCTTTTTACAGTAAGATTCAAACTTCTTCTTTTTTTCTTAAAAAAAAATTCTCTTTTTTATTAATTCCTGTTATAGAGCGTGGTTAACTTCAAACATTCAGTCGATACTTTCCAGATGAAAAACTACCAATTGTCTTCACTCCATTGAAATGCCACTCAAATAGGGAGAAAGTTTTATAAATATTACTTTATTTTGTTGCACTTTACATCAACTCCGTTATGAAATCTTATAGTGTTAACTGTTAAGCTTATCAAAAACCTTTTCCGTTTGCGGGTTCTTCTTTCTGGTAACTGGTTCTCTCGCAAAAAACGGAAAAAGGATGTTTTAAACTTGGTTAGAGCTTGGGTGGCGAGAATTTTAAATAATTGAAATAAGAAGGACAAACATAGAGCCAGCAAGGTTAAAAAACAGAATCACCTCACATTAAATTAAAATTACAAACTGAATGTAGAGGACGTAATTATTGCCATATTTATTTACCAGACTAGTATTTAGTAGTCTTTTGTCTCAAGCTAAACTTTATATGGTTGACCCAGTGAATCGCTGGTTGAACCACTGGTTGACCCTGTTAATCGTAACCCAGTGGCTTTACCGTTTCGACGTCCATTGGTTACCACGTAACTGAAAACACATGTACGCACACATATCCATCACCATAATGAACTTTTCATTGGGAAATACTAAGCATAAGGACCCCAAAGCCGGAACCAGAGGAAATACAAGTGAAAGATGGGAAATGGAAGTTCATGTGAGAATCGGCACACCAAAAGTCGCAGTGAAAATCAACCTCAGAGCGATTCTGCCAGCAAGTACATACATCCTCCTCTTACTACCACCACTGCTGGATGTGGTTTCTTGTTGAGAAGAAGAAGACGGTGTATAATAGTTATGATAGGGTGGTAAAGGCATTTCTGTTGATGAGTACTGGTAGGCCGGTGTCGGTGTATAACTGTAATAATGACTAGATGGCGGATAATTGTAACGGTAAGCAAGGGATGCCGTCCCAGCGTTACCATCATATGGAGAGGATGCAGGAGGAGGAATGGGTTTCTTTTCGTGGTGCATCTGCTGATGGGGGGTCTTTTGGTGACTTAGATGAGGAACTAGCTCCAAGATATGGAAGAAGAAGACACTCGAGATGGATGTTGATACCACATGGATCACATCGGTAACTCCATGAAGAGGCATCCACTACGCCACCACAAACTGTACATGCAGAATTTCGGATAACTGGAAACGACTGAAACGTGAGAGGGTGCCTTTTGTCCATCACATGGTGCAATTGGGATGGGAAGTTGGAGCATGAAGGATGGAGGAACAAGCAGCTTCCACCAGATGTTCCTTTGTAGAAGAGGCCATTGACTTGATCACCACAGACATCGCAAGAACGTAATACACCCTTGATCAATTCAGATCCCTCCCATACAAGGGAAAATTGGTGCTTATTATGTTGAAGGTAACTGCAGGTGAGATCCTCAGGACATGTAGCACATTCCTCGTGAAGATCAAATTGGCATTGTTTGCAATGGTATCTGATACCAGAACCTAAAGTGTTGCATGCATCACATATGAACCTACCATTTTGATAACCCGCCACCTTTGTATCGGGAGCCTCCTTCCGTAAGATATGAGTCGGATGGGTGAAGTGTCTCAGAGTAGGCAATGCCATTGTAGATTTCTTGTTTCTCTCTCTGTTTTGCTTTTCTCTCTTGATAGTACAATATATTTATAGCTGCATTTGAGTGATGTCATTCTGTGCATAATTAAGTTATTAGTCTTTGGTATAAATTTCAGTCAACAGAGTCGCGGTCAACTGTGGATAAGTGATATGTAGTAATTAATGCACCACTCAAGAGGAAGATAATTGAGATTGAGAATCCAGTTCCACTAGGTCATTCGCGATATTTGGCCTACAGCTTCCTTGACCCATCTAAACGACGTACAGATGACTTAAGGAGGGGAGGAGAAGTCAAGTTTATTGGCCTATTTCTCACGTTACCCGGATCGTTTTCTTTCTTTTTTCTTTTTTTTTTTTTGCTAAGAAAAAACATCATATTAAGAGATGAAACTTACAAGTATTGTGATAGGAAATCAGGAACAATTTCCCACTACTCATTGCAAGTATTTGTTCTTCTACAATGCTTTGCCAATTTATCGGCGATTGAATTAAAATCTCTACTGAGATGGCTAGTTTTAAAAAATGAAAAGAAATCTAATATTACATAGCAGTCATCTAAAATAGTACTATTGAACCAAGCTAGACCGTTATTTTTATTCTCTAAGTAATCCATGATCTTCTTTGCATCACTATAGAGGCTGATGGAGTTCAAGTTCTTGTTACTGGCCTAGAGGTGTAAAACGTGCCGGCCCGGCACAGCCCGGCACACGAAGTCGCGTGCTTCACGTGCCATGTGTCGTGCTTTGCTGAGCCAACGATTTAAACATGTTGTGCCGTGCTGTGCTTTACTAGTCAAAAGCTAGGCACAGCACAGCCACGAGCACAACACACGAATAAACGTGTCGTGTTGTGCCGTGCTGGCACACGTGCTATAAACAATTTGAAATCACTTAATGTATACATTAAGTCGGACATTATCACAAGAATTTAATTAGACAACATATCATTTGAAATTATTTCAAGTAAAATTAACAAGTTTATTCAATAAATAGAAATAGCCCATCAAATATAAAATTGGATTATTGTCATGTAAATTAATGTTCCAGTTAAATATAGGTGACGAGATTATAACAACGATATTGAAATATATTTTCCAAATATTAAGGTATTATATGTGTTGTTATAAATAAGCCAACATAAAACTAGCTAGAATAATGACTCTTTTGTGAAATATACAAAAAATGTGATGTATTATGCCATGTTATATGGTGTATTTGTACATGTTATGACGTGCTCTCTTAACGTGTTGTGCTGGGCTGGGCCACGTGCTTATCCGTGCCGCGTCTTTGTCCGTGCTCTTTGTGCTAATTAGTCAAACCCAGCACGTCCCATTTAACTAATGTGCTGTGCCGTGCTGGGCTAAGTCACGTGCTGGGCTGGGTTGTGCTCAAATTTTAGCGTGTTGTGCTGGGCTGTGCTCGTGATGGCACAACCCAATTTACATCTCTATACTGGCACATTTAATGGCTTCAAAAACTGCTAGACTCTCCGCCTCCTCTACATTCCTTACTATGCCTCTGACTGATTTGCACCCCTTGTAGTGCCCAGAACCTGTGGTCATGTAGATACCAATTCCAATGTTATTAGTATTTTTATCAAATGAGGCATCACAATATATAATAGTACAGTCACTTGGGAGAGAATGGTTAATCACTGGATTGAAGCTACTAGTCATTTGGTTATTCACAGATCTATCAGATGTACTAGCTATCTGTGTATTACCCAACACCAACGACTTTACAATATCATTAGTAAGCCTAATGGCTAATCTAGCTGTGGCAGAAGGCTAGGTAACTTTTTGCTGGAAAACCTTAAAGCATCTATCTCTCCGGATAGTTTTCTATGATTGTCATTGTATAGTTTAACTTGTCACGACGACTTCTTAGTGAAAATCAATTTGGTACACGCGGTTTGGACACTCCTACCATTTATTGGTTGGATCTTATCGCTCCAAAGAAACGATGAGGGGCCGACATGTAGCAATTGGATAGAGAATGGTCATGGCAGTAAAAGAATATTAAACATTTTGGAAAGTATATACCATTGTTGGTTGGATCTTACAACTTTCCAAGGAGTCGGCGATCAAACTATATTGTGAACACGAGAATCGGGTTTCGGTTCCACGTGATCACAATCAATCTTTATAAGAGTTGAATACGTGCACTGAGGTGTGAGAAGTGTAAAACACGCATAGGTAGATGATAATTCATAGATTCCAAACCCCTCTAGTTTGTCATGATCTCATTATCATCCACCGGGGGATCCGTGATAGATCTGAGATACGAGTATGTAGGTGAAACTATCGGTGCAAAAGGTAAAAGAGACAACGATATACGTGGTTCAGCACTAAGGCCTACGTCCACGGGTCTGAGGAGATTCACTATAAGATAAATAGTTACAAAGATGATCACAAGATCTTGTGATCATCGAACACATGAGCTAAAACTCACTTACTTCTCCCTATCCTCTCTCCTCTCTTTCTTTCGATCCCCCTCTCAGTGGAGGGGGTGTACATATTTATAGCTAAATTTGGTGGGTCCTACTGACAATGAGCTGTCGAGATCTTATCTTCTTGTATTCTGTGCGTGGTACGCGGACTTGAATATTACCCCGCGGGCGTGGTCCGCGGACTCAGATCATCCCGCGTCTTCTACTATATCCCGGTTCATCACGCCGATCAACCTCGTTTCCATCGTTGGTCGTCCGACACGTGTTCTCTCCGAGCTACATTAAATGTGGGTGGTTGGGGCGGTCCACCACGCCGAGTGGTGTCGGTTCTCTTGTCACGCTCCGTGTCGGTTGGACTATCTCGACCGCTGATCATGTCTTACCTCGTGATGGGTTAAAGCCATCCTTTGGTGCTACGCGGGACTACATATCTCGGATGCCTCTTGATTTCGACCGTTGGTCTTGTGAGATGGCACGTTATCCGAGTGCCACGGATGCCCCTATGTGTCATTCTTTGAGTAATGGCATCCACGTGGACCGTGTTAGTACACGTGGCAATGGAGATAAATAAGTGTACTTACAATTTGCCCCTCTTCTTGCGATCGGGCGTTTGGCTTTTGTTGGAAGAAGAACCGTGTGGTACGTTTTATCTCCCTCATAACTTCTCCTAAAAAGGTGCTACCCGCATTTATTGTGCACGTTTTCCATGTCCCGCCATGCTTTGCCCTTTGGGTAGTGGACGGTTTCTTCTCGGGTTCTATATAAAAAGGAGAAGAGTGAGAGAATGTGACTTTAATTCACATTCTCTCGTTTTATTCTTTGTTCTTGTCTTCATCTTCTTAACTCCTCTCGACACCATCGCCGCCGCCGTTGCCGCTCACCGTGG
The DNA here is from genome assembly GCA_023531295.1 of Papaver armeniacum. Classification (NCBI taxonomy): domain Eukaryota; kingdom Viridiplantae; phylum Streptophyta; class Magnoliopsida; order Ranunculales; family Papaveraceae; genus Papaver; species Papaver armeniacum. The sequence continues at coordinate 14,923 of JAJJWW010013427.1, forward strand.
TCGCCGTGGTTGTCGCCATCGCGTGGTCGTTACTTGTTGCTTTCTTCGTTTCTGCTTTGTTGATTGATTCTTCGTGATTCGTATGATCTTTTATTCCGTTTAATCACCCCGCTTAAGCTTGTCGAAGTTTCGATCTTTCGGTGATGCGTTGATGATGAGTTTAAATTTAAATGTACCCCGGGTTTTGAGAGTCGACGCCACCGAAGTTGGGCGTTCCATTGGCCATGCTTTGATTTTATTTCTTCTTTTGAGTTCGGATAATGATCCGAGAGTTTAAGCAAATTTGTTAGATGAAATTTAGGGTTTTCTTCTTTTGCACCCATTGTTCTTGAGATTTTCTCGATTTTTGATCTTCCCCGCCCGATTTGAGTTCCTATTCGTGTTTGTGCCCGCAGACATGTCCGATCATCCGCGGGTTCCTTATCGACTCCCCGTCAAGTCCTCATCGATCTCCCTGGAGTGATCCTAATGTAAGGGGTGGAGCTTCCCCACCTACCAGTGGTAATCTTCGGGATGGACGAACATCCTCATCCTCCCGGTCAAAGGCCTTCACTTAGAAGGGGTGATCCTCCGCAGGATCTAGATATGCCGTGACTCGTTCTAGAGGTGGGTCTCCAAGAAGCAAACCGAATCCTCGCAATGAACCTTTGGATGTGCGCCCCCGCACTCAGCCTCCAACGCGGACTAACCCACCCGTGCCTAGTTCGAGTAGGTCAACTAAAACTCTTATCAAGAGAAAGGCTGTGGAGATGGAATCCTCGGGGGACGTAATTCCTCCTAAGAGGAAGACGGTGGGTTCTGTGGAGGATACTACGGGCGATGCTTTTGAGGGTGATTCTCATTGTTACTTTTCGTCCTTTACCTTTGGGTAATAAAAAGTTTACTTTCGTGCACATTGATCTTGAGGCCTTCAAGTTAAAACACGGTCTTCAAGACTTCCATGTGCGTTTTTATGCCTCCGACAAAGATATCACTTATGAGATGATTAACAATTATCGCATGATGCCTTTCATTTGCCGACGACCGTGGGTGCTTTGAGGCTGGTTTGATGTTGCCTTTGTATAAAGCCGGTGATGATTTCTACTACCGGGTCTTGTCTAGCCGCGAGCATCGCTAAGAAAAGTCATAATCGCGGGTGCAACAGTTGACAGAAAATATCTCCGCCATCTCCGAGAATGCTATCTTCGTAGCAAGGGACGAACGATGATGACCGCTATGCTCCTAAATTAGAAAAAGAGCAAGGGTGGTATACTCCGAAAATTTCAATAAATCCTTTGGAGATTACGCGTTAACAGGAAGACTCGTAAGCCGTGGTCGTGAGTCTCATGGAACATTGCTCCCAAGAAGGGGAAGTTCGCCCGTTGAGCGAGGTAAGCGATTCCAAGATGGCGAGGGTTCCCTGTCAAGGTCTTCCTATTCCGCTGATAAAAGAATCAAACGTGATCATGACTATGAGTGGTCTGCCACCTGTTCTTGAAGTCGTTGGTCCGTGGGCCTATGGTTGGGTCCCTGGCCCCCACGGTTGGAAGCCTCATCGCTGACAGCCTTCTTCCTCGCAAGCTTCTCCCACTCGCTACGCCATTACTGCGCCCGGCAGAGATGAGCTTTGTCGGTATGGACTTTGCTTATGGTCGCGATGTTGATGACGCGTAAGACGAAGATATACCCGATGCTAACCTTCCTCCGCGGAATACTGACGTTGTTAAGGTGTGTTGTTTGTTTTCTACGTATATATGCCCCTACGTTTTCTTAAATAATGTTGATTATGCCAAGGAAAGGTGATGCCAATGGCTCTTTTATCATTACGTGTTGTAGGTGCGTAGAAATAAGAAGATTAATCCCAAGCAATCATCGAATTCTCCCACCGAGGGTTCCTCACACTTCGAGGATGTAAATAGTCCCGCGGGTGGTGATGATGACTTTTCCGATAGGGAAGAGCGAATTGAAACTTCTCCGCCTGTTCAAGCAGGTGATGGTGATCAGGCAGTTGGCGGTGGTCAGGGTGATCCAGCCACTGGTGGTGGTCAAGGTGATTCGGCCACTGGTGGTGGTCAAGGTGACCCGGCCACTGGTGGTGGTCAAGGTGATTCGACCATTGGTGGAGGTCAAGGTGACCCGGCTATTGGTGGTGGTCAAGGTGATTCGACCATTGGTGGAGGTCAAGGTGACCCGGCTATTGGTGGTGGTCAAGGTGATTCGACCATTGGTGGAGGTCAAGGTGACCCGGCTATTGGTGGTGGTCAAGGTGACCCGGCCACTGGTGGTGGTGAAGGTGATTCGGATGCTTGGTGATATTGGTGGTGGCACCTCGTCTACCGGTGGTGGTGGGAAATCAGCCCGGGGATACTAAGTGCAGTGTGGATGTTATAGATAAAGGTAAGGGAATTGTTCTTAGTAGTGGTGACATGGATGGGAATGCTGGTTATGAGTTCTCCTTTGGTAAGGTTTTATCTGGGGAACAATCATTTGACATGTCCACGGTTATGGGGCTTGTTTCGACTTCACTGCCCAATTTGGTGATGACCTGGGAGTGTTCTCGAGGGTAGTGCGTTGGTGGCCCATCCCGTAGGTCCGATCTTCGGGGTTTTGGTAGTGCCTTCCGAGGGTTTTGCTGGGTACTTCCTCCACCGTTGGTGGGGCTTTGGTGCAAAGTAATGTTGGTGCCGCCATGGTGGGAATACCTCGGACTCTCCTTAGATGATTTCTCGCGATTCTTAGCCGCGGATGGCGATGATGCTGTTTTGGCGTGGCTGCGAAACAAAACCATTTGGTTGTACCTCATCCCGCCCCCGTGATTGAAGGGGAAAAGAGTTCGGATGCTTTTACTCGTAGGCACATGGAGTTAACCCCCGAGGAGGCTGTGAGATCGCGGGTGGGGCAAGAATCTCGAGCCTACGGCTTGATCTTGTGGTGGATCCTCCCCTACCGTTGCCGATATGATGGCTATTGCCGATGGGTATCGCACAGCTACCCCCAGCAATGCCGGTTATTGGAGGTTTGTCCTGCTGTTCTTTTATCCCCGATTTCGTTTAATTATGATGTGAGCTAATTTCCTCGTGTTGCCGATAGATGATGAGAAGTGAGTATTGTAATCACCATCTTTACCGGCTCTTCAAGGCTAAATCTCTCAAGCTAGAAGGGAAGCTTCGACATTGCGAAGAGACGCTTACGAGCGTTGAGGCTTCGGCCTCCGCTAAGGATGAAGAGATAACCGAGTCAAGAGTCTGCTAAGCGTAAGGAGCAACAGAGGCACAAGAGGCTCGCCACGTCTCGAGCTGGCCAGTTAAGGCCAAGTTAATCGTTGCCGAGGAGAACTCCTCGTCCATTTCGTGTCTGCGCTTTCCTTCTTTGGTAGTTTCCTCGTTCCTTATTTGTTCTCGAATTTTCTCTTTCTTCCCTCCTCCCGCTCGCATCTGTCTTCGTGGGGTGAGTCCCCGAATTGTTGTGGCTTCGGAGTGAGAGGGCTCGTCAAAAGGGTCGCATTGCCGAGTTAGTTGAAAAACTTAAGAGTGAGTCGGCGAAGTGGAATGCCCGCGCGGATGTTCATAACGCTATGGCCAAGAATGGCGTAAGAGAAAGTATTGCTTGGTAGATCTCGCAAAATCGAAATAACCATGACCGCCACTTGTTCAACGGGGCTCTTTTATGGACGCTGGATAATCTTGAGCAAGCCCGTGGGCGGATTTCCTCCTTAGAAATTAAACTTAATGTTATGGAAGACGAATGCGGCGAGCGCGGTCTTCTCATCCCTCGGATGGACCTATATGCAGCGTCTTGCCAAGGAAAGGGACGATGCTAGGGCAGAGTGTAGTGCTCTCGCAGTGCTTTATCCGCGTCTCGAGCTGATGTGGCTCGTCAAAGTTGAGCGTGAGAGAGACTTAGAGGTGACTATGTATCGCCTTAATAAGGGGTTGGAATCGAAGAGCGACGAGGTTAATCGACATCGTCATTCGGGCTTGATGCTTCGAAATGACCTAAACGCGAGTCAATATGACCATAATCTGCCGCAGGTAGATTACGATAAGTTATCAAATGAATATGATTATGCCGCGGCGAGGGATTCCGCGTTGATCATTGTGAAGGTATACGTCTTCATCGAGTGTCCTTTGTATTGTATCCGCTCATAACTCACTGTCTTCTTACTGTCCGCAGAGCTCCAAGCACAACTCTTTAAAGTCTGCAGATGAAAAGTTTGTCGAAGCTCGTGCTAAGGTAGTTCAACTGGAGGGTCAAGCTAACTACCACCGCGGTCTAGCCTCGTCTCAGGATGAAATGTTGAAGCAAGCTAATCAAAGGATAGACCAGCTTTGTACTTCCTTGAATCAGCCGAGATGAGGGGCGTAGCCATAGGTCTCATGGCCCGCAAACAACCGGCCAAGAGATTAATAAGATTCTTGGTGAGATTGAGCCGGATCTCAAGAAAACCATGGGCTAACCAAGAATTATACTCTAAGGCCCCGCACTGCGCTCCCATCAAGTTCTTCCGGGCCCTCCTCGGTGGTAGCGTTCCTTCATCGCCGAAGGATAAACTCGGATAACGCTCCTACTCGCAGACCGTAGTTAGTATGCTAGGATTGATCTCGGTTGCTTATCCTTTTTTGGCGTTTTTGTTATTTTGCCTGTCGCTGGGCTTGTAATCAATCTGCATGTGTTAGATCAAACTTTGGTGTTTAAATCGATTTTGAATTTTGTTGAATTTCTGTCTACCAACTTTAAATATAATGAAAAATTCCGCAGTTGTTTGTACCCCATGGATATCAATCTTTGAATTTGATAAAGTGTATTGTTCAGTGCAACTCCGCAGGTTGGTATCCCTAATCGCCTTGTGACCTTGCACCCCGTCCAGCTAACTCCTTGGCCAGAGGATCACTGGACGGTGGGGGTCTGGCCGACGTTTAAGGATGTACTCCATTAAGTTCGCGGTTTGTAATATTGCACGGATATCTCATTCTATAAGAAGTCGCCTCCTGGTCATACACTTATAGACACTTACAGAGGAGTTCTGAGAGATTGCATGTGTATGCTCCGATATATTGCGTGTGTGTGCTTTGCACGGGATATTACCCGGTATATTGTAGTGGGTATGATCCATGCTTTGTGCAGATATCCCTCTTTCTAAGTATAATGTCAATTCCTAATAGTAGTAATTGTACAACGATTTACGTGGTTCTACCTTAAGGCCTACATCCACGGGGTAACAATTGCATCGATATTTTATTAAGATGTGACATGGTTTTCAATGTACATTGTGTAAGTAGTATATACATGTGGTTTATATGGTACGTGTTTTATATAGGTTGTGGGTTTTGAATAAATTGAAATGTGCGTGGGTAATGAATGGGATATGATATTTGAAAATGAAAACTTGGATTGATTGAAAGGTTAAGGTCGTTACTCCTTTGTCGAGATAGAAACATGTGGATTAGCTAGTCCATTTTCTTCTTCTGAAATGCACACGCCAGGTGGTTGGTCATGGGTAGTATGGCTTGAGGTATTTGGCATTCCACGGATGCATGAGGATTTCCCTTTCATATTCGCAGATAGTAAGAGCCATTGCGATCGCGATGTCGTGTATTATGTAGGGTCCTCCCAAGTTGGTGCTAATTTTCCCCATTTCTTTTCTCGCCGGTATTGGGGAATGGTCCTCAACACATACTGCCCTTCTACGAAATTCCTAAATTTCACTTTTTTGTTATATTCTCTGGCCAGCCTGCGTTGGTAGTTTTCCATTCTTTGCAGTGCCGCTTATCTTGTTTATTCGAGGTCGTCGAGCCTTTCTAACATCATGTCCGTGGTGAGATTCTTTTCCCAGGCTTCTGTCTTTGTAGTTGGAAGTAGAATTTCCGCAGGGATTACTGCTTCAGCTCCGTAGGTGAGTAGAAATGGGGATTCTCCGGTAGCTGATCTTCGAGTCGTCCTATATGCCCATAGAACGTTATGCACTGTTTCACACCATCGTCCTTTGTACTCATCTCCAGTCCGTTTTTTAAGAATGAGTGCCAAAGTTTTGTTTGTGGCTTCGCTTGTCCGTTGCTTTGTGGGTATATGGGGGGTGGATTTGTTTTTCCGAATCTTGAAGGTGTCGAACACAGAAGTCAATATTCTTTCCTTGTAGCTGTTTTCGTTGTAGGAGACTATCTCTGTGGGGATGCCAAACTGCAGATGATATTTTGAAAAATAAAAGTGAAGACGTCAATCCCGAATTCTTGCCAATGCCTTTGCTTCTACCCACTTGCTTTGAAATAATCCGTTGCCACTATTAGGAATCTTCTTTTCCCGTCCCCGATACGAGTGGGCCTACTATGTCGATACCCCATTTCCGAAGGGCCACGACTATCAACCGAGTTCAACTTTGTAGCTGGGGCGTGGATTCGTTTACCAAATCTTTGACATTCTTCGCATCTTTTCGCCATTCCGCCGCATCTCGGATCATGGTTGGCCGCATAGCCCCGCGTCTTTGCCTTATCTCGCTAGGGATCTCATTCCACCGTGATTCCCTCGCGTCTCCTCTGTGTATATCTTTTAAAATGACATGTCCCTCCGATCGGGATAGGCAAATGACGAAGTGGTCCGAGGAATGATTTTCTCGTATAAGGCTTGGTCTCTTAGCTCGTACATCCCTCGCTCTTGACCGCACCTTCCTAGCCTGTTTGGTGTCCTGGGGAGTTTCCTTCTTTGAGGAAAGAATGGATTTCGATCTCCAATCGCCTCCCGACTATAATCGCCGTCTTCCTCCGCTTGTCGTAATGTCATCGTTCGGGAAATCGTCGAATATGTATTCTCCGACATCCTCATCAGAGATATCTTTCTCCTTAGGTTTGCGTTGGTTAGCCGCACACGTTTCTTGGAGTTTGATGGACGGTTCGTACACTCTTGTTACCTTAATTGCTTTGACATCTTCGTTTTTAAGCATGGACGATATATATGCCAGGGCATCCGCGTGTCTAAGCTCCTCTTCTGCGCAGATGTCGGAAATTGATTTTTGGTACTTGGGAGGCCAATGTTTGCACTAGAGCCATGTATGCCATTAGTGTTTCGTCGTACACATTGTATTCGTAGCCTATATGCCGTATGATCAGTTGTGAGTCGCTTGTTACCCGCACTTCTTGTATGCCCAATTCAATTATCAAGCGGAGAGCATGGATCACTCCTTCATATTCTACGATGTTATTGGTATGGCCTTCGAATTCCAATCGAATGCGTGCACGATTCTCGTCTCCTCGTGGGTGTGGTGATGACGATGCCTATCCCGCGCCCTCTCTATTTTTGGAGCCATCAACGAAGACCTCCCATTGCCGTGGGTTCACTGGCTCAAGAATATTATTTGGCTCTGGTTTTTCTATTTCTGGGGCGCCCATAGCCTTCCATCCTTGTATGCGTACTTCTTCTTCGTTGTCCAAAGGCAGGTCTGCTAGAAAGTCCGCTAATACCTGCGATTTCGGGAGTGTTGGAGCTCATAGTGGATGTTGAATTGGTCGAGGTATGTGCTCCATTTTGCTATTCGTCCTACCTTTCCTCGCCCCTTTGAGGATGGTCTCTAAGGGTGCCCGACATGGGATACGTATGTCATGCGTTAAGAAGTACGTCCTCGCCTTTAAAGTAGACCATACGACGGCTAGGATTAGTTGTTCAATTCTCGTGTAGTTTCGTTCGGGAATTCGTGGTCTTGTCGACATAGTAGATCGGTTGCTCCTCCTTCGTATGGGTTCGACGAGCACTGCGCTTACTGCGTCGTCTGTTGCTGCAATGTAGAGTGCCAAAACCTCCTCAGGGTCCGGTTTCAAGGATGGGGATTTCTGCTAGGTATTGTTTAATGCCCAAAAAGCTTCTTCGCATTCTCGTCGTCCATTCAAATTTAGTCCCTTTTTTCAAGATGTTGAAGAAGAGTTTGCACCTATCCGAGGATCGTGATATGAATCTTCCCAGTAGCTAGGGATCCATTGAGCTTTTGTACCTCTTTTAGGTTCTTCGGAGATGGCATGTTTGTTATGGCTCGGATTTTTTTCTGGATCTACTTCAATGCCTCTTTTTGTCACAGTGTATCCAAGGAATTTTCCGAGGTCACCCCGAAAGTGCATTTTTCCGGTTTACTTTCATGTTGTGCTCTCTCATAGCTCCGAAGATGTCCTTCAGATCCTGGTGGTGGTTCTCTCTTACTCTACTTTTTACGAGCATATCGTCGACGTAGACCTCTAAAGTCCTACCGATCCACGGCTTGAAAATAGCATCGACCATCCGTTGGTACGTTGCTCCCGCGTTTCGGAGCCCGAAAGGCATTCTTACGTAACAATAAAGACCATGGGGTGTGTAAAATGCAGTATGTTGCTGGTCTTCTTCTCGCTAAAAATAGTTGGTTGTATCCGAATATCCGTCCATGAACGACAACTCTTCATATCCTTCTACAAGCGTCGACTAGCCTGGTCAATGCTAGGTAATGGATAACTATCCTTGGGGCATGCTTTGTTCGAGTTGGTGAAGTCGATGCAGATTCTCGACCCTCCATTTTTCTTTGGTACTATTACCATGTTGGAGATCCAAGTGGGGTATTTGACTTCTTTTATAAAACCTAGGCTTCTAATAGCTTTCGTAGCTCCGTTTCTACCGCTTTGTGATGCTCTGTGGCCACCTTTCGTATCTTTTGTCGCACCGGGGTGTGCAAAGTTTAATGCGCAGCTCATGTTGATCTTGTCTTTGGGTCTATTCCGGCATATCGGATAGTTTCCATGCGAAGATGTCCGCGTATTCCTTTAGTAGTTTTATCGGCGAAGCTTCGCGTTCTCCGTCCATTAGAGTTCCTATTTTGATCTTTCTTGGATTCTCGCCTCCGTTCTATGTTGATCTCTTTCACCGCCTCCAAGGATGTGAAAGTGGGCTTTGGTTCCCTGTGTGGGGATTTTCTTTAATTGCTATTTGGTAGTCTCGGGATTCTTTGTTTGCGAGGACGCCCGGTTAACCTTTGATGTTGAGGTCTCCGTGCTTCCTACTGAGTTCCCTTTAGGCAAGCTTTTTCCCGAGATCTCCTCCGGATATTCGTCGATGGCTTTGTCTTTGGATATCGCCTTGCTCCGAGCCTTGCGGGTTTTCCTTTCTCATCTTCTTCGTTGTTGAGTTGTATTTGCATCGCGTGGCATTCTTTACGGAAGCTTGATCACCCTTTATCTCCATTATTCCTAGGGGAGTGGGAAACCTAAGGTATTGATGGTAGGTAGTCTGCGACTCCCTTGATCTTGTGGACCCATCTTCGTCCAATAATGGCATTGTAGGGCGAAGGCGTGTTCACCACACTAAAGCGAGTGTCGACTTTCATGGGGCCTCGCATCCACTTGTAAGATAATATCCCCAGGGGCTTCGAGCCGTGCCATTGAACCCGTAGATGGTGTAGTGTGAAGTCAGGAGTTGCTCATCGTTAAGCTCCATGCGTTTGAATGTATCGTAAAACAAGACATTTACGGAGCTTCCTCCATCGATGAGGATTTTCCTTATGTTGCATCCTGCGATTGGCAATGTGAGGATTAATGGGTCGTTGTGATCTTCCATGTCGTCCTCAATATCATCGGCTTCAAAAATCAGAGGTGCGTTCATCCACTCCTCGTGCTCTTCCACTTCCTTCCCATTTATACTGTAAAGCTCACAGTAATCTTCAAATTGCTTTCTCAGTCGTTTCCCTATTTGTGCCGTTAGGTTGGCTCTTTGCTTTCTCGAGCGGGATATAGCGTTCAATGTGCGATTACCCTCGGGTAGTTGGACCTCGTTTGCTGCGTTTGGCTCTATCTTCCATTCCAGCTTTTTCCACATATTTTTTGAGATCCCCTGCATCTATCAGCTTTTGTACTGCTATCTTGAGATTTTTGCATTTCTCTGTCGTGTGTCCGTAGAAGCAGTGGAAATCGCAGTACTCTTTGGACTCTGCCGAGGCTGGTGGTTGTTTCCCTTTAGACCAGGGCCAGTCTAAGTCTTCGCGATCCTTGATTTCCTTTAGTATGCGTGGATAGCTGGTGTTGAGTTTCGTATAGACCCGGTCTTCAAACTTTCTGCCATTCCTTTTGTGATCGTCTTTTCGATCTTTCTGGTGTGGGCCGGGCCTGTCTACTAGTTCCGCGGAATTTGTCCGTGGGGTTCGTTGTGTCTGCGCTCGGGGGTTATCTTTTTGAATTTCTTCCAACCTCGCATGTTTTTCAATGATTATCCTTAAATCTCCCTCAGTGGTTGGGGAGGTACCGTGGATTTCAACAAACAACGGGCTCATCCTGTCAAGCCCCCATTTGTAACAGTTAATACTCACCACGGGATCCACATGTCCAATGGCCTGACATACCTTGTGCCATCTATCCGTGTATTCTCGAACGGACTCCCTGTACTTAATTGCCAGTGAGAAGAGCTTGTCCATCCCTGTGTTCACAACTTTGTTGTACATGTAGGTGGCCAAGAACTTTTCGGTGAGCTGATCATATGAATCAATGCATCCTGGCTTGAGGTTATCAAACCAAGATAACGCGGATCCTTTCAGGCTTGAAGGGAAGTATCTGCATAGTATAGCCTCGTCGTAATCCCACCTGGCCATTACCCTGTTGTAATACCGTAGATGAGCTGAGGGATCCGCGGTACCGTCGTAACATTCAAAGGTCGGGACCGGACATTTTTGCGGAATGGTAGCCGTAGCCAACTGTCGTGCAAGGGGGGTAGTGTTGGCCTCCTTCATAATCTGTTCTAGTCTTCCACCTCCTTGCCTGGTCTTGAGTTGATTGATCTCTGCTAGCATTTCCGCGCGGAGGTTCTCCATTGCCAAACAGTGCTCGTCCTGAATGGAAGACTGTGTCTTTCTTGTGGGTTGTGATGTTGTGGCCTCCTCCGTGTCGTAGTAGTCCGGAATTTCTGGTCGGTAGTCTGGGTCAGACCTTCTACTGTTCCGCGCATCTCTTTGGGGTATCCTTATCCGGTTAGTTGTTGCAGGGATGTTTTCGAAGATCATCCATCGGTCCCTGTTCTGTACCGCTGAGTTAGCTTCATCGTGCTGATTCGCTAGTTCGGAGCTTCAGAGGATCTTCTCTCTTAGTTGCTGGTTTTCTTGAGCTAACAGGGCCACCGCATCCGCGTACGTTAGTTGATTCCTCTGTAGCTCCTCCAGTTGTGCCAATATTTGCGCTGTTTGGTTCGACGCTTGATTGGGGATTCCTTCCTGTAGTTGAGCTTGTCCCTCGGGGATCGTGGTATTGATTTCTTCCATTAATGGCATGTCCGGCTCGATTATTCCGTTGGATCCTGCCGGTAGTCGTTCGTCTTGTTCGTTGTCCGGCGGCATCCCATAGGGATGGTTCTGGATCACTGATTCGGCTATAGCCTCCCGAGGCTCGGCTGGCCTGGTTGCAGCTGTTACTTTGGAAGCAATCACTTGAGAAACCCCCTTGTTTGGTGCAGCAGCTCTTGCGGCCGCAGCCTTCTTTGCCTCCATTGCGATGTTTCCCGCATCTAAGAGCCATGTGCTTTCCGCCCCGGTCTGCATGTTGTCCGCGGCTGTGCGTCCTTCGCCCTTTTGTCTGCTCCTTGTTACTGCTGGTGTGGTCCTTGGAGTATCTCTTGGAGTTATCTTTGTCTTCCCAGTATCTTTGTTACTTTCCATTGCAATAATCTGCACAAAGGACATAGGAGGTAATCCGAGACCCAAAAGTCCACGGGTTGGCCGTTAGTTCAATTTTGACTACATAAACTTGATTTCTAGCGGTAATGAGTGTACTCGGGTTGTTAGTTTGGTGAATAGTACGAAAGACAGATGGATACGGATTTAACGGGATAAAATCCATGGGTCGTTATTTGCAAAAAAGTCCAAACCTTTTGGTGGAAATTGTGTTTGAAATTCCAGTTAAAACCTAGATCTGTTGGTAGAAAACACAACAGTCTAAGAACAGATATGTGCGAAAACAAGTCTAAGAACAGATCTGTTTGCTAAAACCCAGATCTGTTTGTTTAAAGGTCATATAATGCTCAGATCTGTTGGTAGAAAATACAGTAGACATAAATATGTGCGAAAAACGAGTCTAAGAACGGATCTGTTTGCGTTTTTAAATAAAATTTTTGAGGTTGAGGCTGTGAAGTCACAGGAAAAGATAAATCTTTTTACCGGGACAAGGTCCCTGTTTCTAGCGCCAAATTGTGAACACGAGAATCGGGTTTCGGTTCCACGTGATCACAATCAATCTTTATAAGAGTTGAATACGTGCACTGAGGTGTGAGAAGTGTAAAACACGCATAGGTAGATGATAATTCATAGATTCCAAACCCCTCTAGTTTGTCATGATCTCATTATCATCCACCGGGGATCCATATAGATCTGAGATACGAGTATGTAGGTGAAACTATCGGTGCAAAAGGTAAAAGAGACAACGATATACGTGGTTCAGCACTAAGGCCTACGTCCACGGGTTTGAGGAGATTCACTATAAGATAAATAGTTACAAAGATGATCACAAGATCTTGTGATCATCGAACACATGAGCTAAAACTCACTTACTTCTCCCTATCCTCTCTCCTCTCTTTCTTTCGATCCCCCTCTCAGTGGAGGGGGTGTACATATTTATAGCTAAATTTGGTGGGTCCTACTGACAATGAGCTGTTGAGATCTTATCTTCTTGTATTCTGTGCGTGGTACGCGGACTTGAATATTACCCCGCGGGCGTGGTCCGCGGACTTCTGTATCATCCCGCGTCTTCTACTATATCCCGGTTCATCACGCTGATCAACCCTCGTTTCCATCGTTGGTCGTCCGACACGTGTTCTCTGAGCTACATTAAATGTGGGTGGTTGGGGCGGTCCAGCCCACGCCGAGTGGTGTCAGTTCTCTTGTCACGTACGTGTCGGTTGGACTATCTCGACCGTTGATCATGTCTTACCTCGTGATGGGTTAAAGCCATCCTTTGGTGCTACGCGGGACTACATATCTCGGATGCCTCTTGATTTACGACCGTTGGTCTTGACAGATGGCACGTTATCCGAGTGCCACGGATGCCCCTATGTGTCATTCTTTGAGTAATGGCATCCACGTGGACTCTGTTAGTACACGTGGCAATGGAGATAAATAAGTGTACTTACAATTTGCCCCTCTTCTTGCGACTGGGCGTTTGGCTTTTGTTGGAAGAAGAACCGTGTGGTACGTTTTTATCTCCCTCATAACTTCTCCTAAAAAGTGCAAATTGTACTTACATATATATCTCCTAAAGAACCGTGTGGCATCCTAAGTGTACTTACATATATATTTCCTGAAGACGGCCCTTTCTTCCCTAGATAACATTTCGGAAAATGGCAACTGATTTCGCTCCACGAATTTGTTTGGTTGTACTACTTTCAATCCGTACCAGGATACGTAAACTAATTCGGTTAGTTAGGAAATCATATGAAATGGTTAGGATTCTGAAATATGTCATGTAACTGTGTTGTTAAGTTGCTTCATCACGTTGGTTTTCAGTTTGAAATTTTTGTGATGGTTAGAAACCTCCTGATCAATCCAGTAATCCATCCAAATCTTGTAATATCCTGCCTTTTTTGTTCGAAAATAAAATAAATAGTGTTTATAATTTCGGAAATCTTTGAATAGTTGCCTAGCGTATATTACAAGGCATACAAATATCTCTTTCATTAGTCTTGTTGGGCCGACCGAGCGAAGCGAGGGAGGACCTTTATATGGCCAATTTTTTGTAAAATCTAAGTGATCAATTACCACAAAAAGATTGGAAATGGTTAGGGCCGAAAAACCAAAAATGTCCCTCCCTTTTAGTCCAATTACTATAACTCCTTATGTATCCTATCTTGTCAGGGGTATAATTGGCAACCAAACTTTAATATAACATATCTAAAAATACGTGTCATGGAATTTTACAAATTTTATCTCGTTGAAAGGTTATAAAAAACTCTACGCAACGAGTACAAACAACAATATTAAATTTAAAGTTTTTGCGAAAAATTCGGAGGTATTTATCATTTTAGACACAATTTTAGAAAATTAAATGTATATCCATTGTGCAAACCACCACAAAGGATACATAATACTTTATGTAACAAAATTTTGGTTTATGCATCAACTAATATTCCGTTGCAATTAATAAAACGATGTACTCCCTCCGTTTCAATAAAATGATACTTTTATTTTATGCACAATTCTCGAAAATTGAATGCATAACCATTATGCAAATCAAAAATGATACTTTCATTTTAGGCACAATTCTCGAAAATTGAATGCATAACCATTATGCAAACCACCACAAAGGATGCATAACACATCATGCAACCATATTTTAATTTATGGATCGACTAATTTTCCGTTTCAGAAAAAGTGATACTTTCATATCATGTATCACTTTTTTCAAACCAGCAAAAATATCATTTTTTCCGAAACGGGGTGAAAGTATCACTTTTTCGAAACGGGGTGAAAGTATCACTTTTACGAAACGGGGTGAAAGTGTCACTTTTACGAAGCAGGCGAAAGTAATCGTAGACAAACCCCATCTTCAGATTCTTCTTCGGTCGGCCTTTCCACCGTGGCAACGGTCGTACTAGTTACTTTCGGTGTACAGTTACAAGTGGTCAGTAGTATCATTGATTGAGAAGATAAAACTGAAACTAATTGTACAGGAAAAGGACCAGACATACTCTGTATTGGGGAAAAGTCTAATGGTGTACCAAAAATGGAACGGTTTTTTGGGGACCAGCCTTTTTTTGGAGGGACCATGGTTTTATTTTGGGTAAAGACATTAGAAGTAATTCTAGGTCACCCCATATCTAGTTATTTATTTAATACCTAATCTACCCTCTTAATTAATTTTAGGTTATGATTAGTGAAATGATTTAGTTAAAAACAATTAGTGAGATTAAATTAAAAGATGAGTTTATTATTAGTTGAGTAGAATTATTGTGAGAGTAGAGTTAGAGAAGATGAAGGAGAAAAACATGAATTTTTTTTTTTTCCAATTCACCCCCTTTGAGTATTCAAATGATGGATTTTATCAACCACAACCGGAGGAAGAGTATTTGGGTGAACAAGTATGCTCCAAACTTAGATAATGTATGTTGAATTGGTAAAAACTTCCCCAAAAATGTAAAATTTTGAACAGGTTCGGTTATTTTATATGAAGAACAAGTAACCGAACTCATACGAAGGTGTAGTTCGGTTGCTTTGTGAGGATGAACAAGTAACCGAACTCATCTGAATGTGTAGTTCGGTTTCCTTGGGAGATAAACAAGTAACCGAACTAGTTTGAAGGTGTAGTTCGGTTGCTTGATCCAAACACGCAGGTTACCGAACTCCATATTAATGGAAGCTCTGACATGCAGCGTTATGTTCGGTTGGTTCGCAACTAACCGAACTTTACGTACAAATAAATTTTAACAAAGTGTATAAGGTTCGGTTGGTTCGCAAACTGCATGCTTTTGCGATCCAACCGAACTAAGTTTAATAAGTTCGGTTGTTTCGCAAACTTGAGATCAATTGCACAACCAACCGAACTTAACAAACAAAAATTTCTTATGTTTTTAACCGTAGAGTTCGGTTACATGGCAGTTTTAAGATTTTTGCGAAATAGCAGGAACAAAGTTGATAGAGTTCGGTTATAAGAGAAATAAAAATAATGGGAAAAACAATAAGGTTCGGTTACATGGCAACTTTTTTCTTATGTTTTTAACCCTAGAGTTCGGTTACATGGCGTTTTATACATTTATGCGAAACAACCGAACTCGTCGGTTGATAACATAGTTATAAAGCATATAGAACCGAACTCATCGAAGGTGTAGTTCGGTTGCTTTGTGAGGATGAACAAGTAACCGAACTCATCGAATGTGTAGTTCGGTTGCCTTGTGAGATGAACAAGTAACAAGACTCAACACCGTAACCTCCATTAAACGTCTCCACAACTTCAATTTTCAACTCATTTTGATGATTAATTCTCATTTTTTCAACCAAAAACAAACGAAAAGACAATATTGCATGTAAGATAAAAGACAAAAGACAATAGCTCGAGTTTCTTCATTATTGCATCATTTTTTCATCATTTTTTCATTATATATATAGAGGTGGTGGTGGTTGTTGTTGGTGGTGGTAATCGGTGGTTGGTGGTGGTGATAATCAGAGGTGGTGGTGGTGGTGGTAATCGGCGGTGGTGGTGGGAGAAGGTGGTGGTGGTAATCGGCGGCGGTGGGCGGTGGTGATGGTCGGAGGTGGTGGTGGTAGTAATCGGCGGTGATGGGCGGTGGTGGTTATATATAGAGTGAGAGAGAGGTGGTTATTAGGTTGGTTTTAAATTAAATTAGGTTAGGGGTAGGTTAGTAATTTCAACGCATTAGGACACCCCTTATAACTAGAGGGAAGGTGGCCTAATAAGACCATGGTCCCCTCAAAAAAACCATGGTCCCCAAAAAATGGTTCCAAAAATGGGGTAATGGTGGACCATTAAATTCTAACCATTAGATGATGCTTTGGGTCCTATTTGGGTTTTAAAAAAACCCAACCCCTACCAATAATGTGTTTGAGGAGCAGGTCTACCAATTGGTCCATACCGATTGGTACACCCCTAGACAAGCCGCTCTGTATTTATATAAGAGAGTATTCAACTAAACAAATAGAAAGAGTGTCCATACAGGACAGGCTGTAAACAGCACACAAGACCAATGAGAATCATTACTCACACTAGTAAAGCACACGTGCACGTGAAACAATTAGAGTTTGTATGACACAGTGCAACACACTGCTATTAGCCCCCCTCAAGCCGGAGGTTGCTACCAGAAATGACCTTCAGCTTGTCTCTGAGAGTAGAAAAACTCGGTCCTGCCATTCCTTTTGTAAAAATATCTGCAATTTGATCCCAAGTAGAAAGATAGGTCACATGAACATTCTTGTTTTGTACCAGTTCTCTAACAAAATGATAGTCTATAGCTAAGTGTTTCATTTTACTATGAAATACATGATATGATGATAGAGAAACTGCACTTTGATTGTCACAAGATATCAGAGGAGGAAAAGGAAGTAAAAGATGTAGATCCAGAGTAGTTGACAAACCCAAATAATTTCAGTTGTAGTATTGGCCAGAGATCAGTATTCTGCCTCAGTGGCACTTCTTGATACACTGCCTAGTCTTTTGCTGGACCATGATATAGGATTTGGACCAAAGAAAATGCAAAAATCTCCAGTTGACCTTCTTGTATCAATTGAACCAGCCCAATCAGCACAACTGAAACCATGTAATGTAAGAAGACCCTTAAATAACAACACACCATAGTCCAAAGTTCCTTTTATATATCTGAGATGGGATGTAGTTCATTTACAGCACAAAGCAGTGCTAACTTTCCTTTATTTTTGGCTCATGAGAAGAAGTTGTTTAATTACACGATTCTCCTATTTTTACACCGAAAGAAAATTAATTAACCTTCATTTGGTTCCTCTGTTGACTGGTGTTGCAGATGAACGCTCCATATGAAGCTTGAGCACAAGAACTCGAGATGAAATAGTCATGTCTGCTTACAACAAAGCACATGTATACTCTGAACTTATTTTTTTTATGCATGTCTGAATTAGACAAGTAAATTAAGATGGTAGAAGTCTTCCATCCCTCAGTTGTTTATTCTTTATACCTGTATTGACATCATGTTTTTACAGGATCATGAATTGTCCCTTGAGGGGTTCTGACTTTGGTAAGCAAGAAATTAATCAAGTCATTGTGTACATGAAGAGTGTCGTATTTTTACTTAAATATATCTTGGTGTTAATGACAATGATGGTGAGTACCCCTCGAATCAAACACAAAGATGGGCCATCGTGGATCACTCTTTTTACTTTATTTTCAGTTCTTGAACTTCAAAGTTGCATCGTTTATACCCTCATGTCTTCATGTTTTAATTAGTACCCCTCAAATCTTTTCCTGCTCTGTTACCATCTTTCAATTACCGTTTCTGTCATTTGTACCCCTAGTTTTATTTACATTAGTTTATTGTACTGGTTATTTATCGTACCAACATTCACTAGTATTGGACTTTTAATATCTTACTAGTGAAGTGGATTTATTTTAGATAACTACGCCGAGACTCAATGTCGGACGATCTATGTCGACAAGTAGGCGGCCAAGCTCTCTTGCTCAATACTTCAACAAGTCCTTCTGCAAGTCAACACACTTGCTAGTCCAAGTTTAAGGAGTGAAAATCTTGATTATCTTTATGAACTCTTGCTCAATACTTCTACAATTCCTTCTGCAAGTCTACACACTTCTGCTCGTTCAGGTTCAAGGAGTGAATATTTTCCAGTTGTCATTATGAACCTTCAAACTTAGATATATGACTTGGATTAGCGTGCGTGAATTCAAGATTTGATTACTTTTTGTTTTATGATTCTGCTCGAAAGTGTCAACTGAATTGTTTGTACCCAAAATAAATTCTAGGCACGAAACACGATGAGAAGATGATTTGGTGTGTATTTAGGGCTAGAAGACGAATTGAAGAACAAATAAAATAGACACAGGTTTTACGTGGTTCGGCATGGTTTTCCTACATCCACGGGTGAATCCCCTTGGGGAGTAGTGTTTTATTGATAATAAAATTACAGTATCTTTTTCTCTATCAGCTCCCCCAGTTCTTCTACCAGGGCGTCCGTATTTATACAGTTGAATAATTAATTTCGAGATAAATTTAAATGATATTAATTTCCCTGCATGCCTCCTAGAATCAATTCTGCATGTAACTGCCTGCATGCCTCATAGAATTAACTCTGCATGAAACTGTATGCATGCCTCCTAGCCATAAATTGTCTTAATTTGCATGGTCATAACCTGTATTAATTCTGCATGGCCATAAAATGTATTAATTCTGCATGGCTATAAATTGTATTAATCTTCCTCGCATGGCTCCTTGTATTGATTTGCGGGTCTCCCGTGTATTTTATACACAGTACAAACATGAATTCAGTTGTGAATTGTGTAAATAATATACTGAATTTTTATTTTTTGAATATATAAATCCAAGTTTCATGTCAATGTAATTTGAGTTTCAGTTTGTTTATTTCAGCCCAGTCAGAAACACTGTAGTCAGGTGAATCAGTTTTGGTATTCAACTGAATTTCCAATTTTGTTTAATATTATAAAATTAACTCAACGAAACTATTCATCTATCGTATATAACGACAACCCCAAAGCATCGTAAATCAGATTTATTCAGGGTCAACTAGAAAGTGTCATTCTAGAAAAATATACTGAATCTACAACACTTTCAGCTGCACCTCGAAAGTGTCTTATAACCCTCTTGTACGACACTTTCAAACTAACTTAAAACGGTTTTTTTCCACTAGTGTTACTTTGAACAGGTGAATGAATGTTCAACTTCACACCCATACCTTTCTCCCTTGACTGCAAGGACTCCTACCATATAAATTTGGTAGTTGAGTGCATTACAATGTATGGACTCTAGAATAATGAAAATGAATTAGTAAGAGCCTAAATTAAACTTCAGTTACATTGTTAAGAAATTCTGATAGAAGAACACATATTAACGGATATTTGCTGATTTTAAAAACCGATATTCATTGTATAATTCATACAGGTTCAAATTCCCAATCTCAATAAAATGAAACATG
This sequence comes from Papaver armeniacum, assembly GCA_023531295.1. Taxonomy (NCBI): domain Eukaryota; kingdom Viridiplantae; phylum Streptophyta; class Magnoliopsida; order Ranunculales; family Papaveraceae; genus Papaver; species Papaver armeniacum. Next base: position 34,517 of record JAJJWW010013427.1, read on the forward strand.
TATTTCCAACAATGATGCATTTCCAACAATTCCAAACCAAGTCTTAACACAATCGATTACAAACTCAATTTGAGCATCAACCCAAGAATTTGACTATTACAACTCCATTTGAGCAACAATCCCAGAATTTAACTGCAAGAATTATATGCATCGGTCATTCTTGAGTATAAAAACCCATTATCTCAGTCTAGCACAACATACAATCATACACATTTTGAAACCCCAAACTAAAACCCTCTTCAAACACTAACAATTCTTAATCAAAATCAATCAAATCCTCTGATTTAGTCAAATCATGACATCAAAAATCAAGAAAACAAAAACTATAACTTTGAACCCCCCCAAAAAAAAAAAAAAAGACCCTAATTTACTATTCATACCAACATTGATAACTAAAAATCAACAAAAAAACCGAAGAACATGAAAATAGCCCAAAATTAACAAAAATGGTGTAAATAGAGATATAGATAGAAGGAGACAATGTATCATCACGAGGATTGCCTTTGCGTGAAAAATTCCTCCACATCTATAACCACACAAAACAAAAAAAAAATTAAAACCAAAACCAAAACCCATAAACCATAAAATTAAAACAAAAATCAAAATTAGATAAAAAATTGAAGATTTGTAGAAGAAACTGATTACTAACCAAAAGTGCTTGACTTTAATCTTTAATCATGGGATTCAAAGACATCAACCTCCATAATCTCATCATCTACAGCAGTAACTATTCTTCAATCTTCATTTCTGAAAATCGACAAAAACCCTTTCGAATCTGATTCAGCAAGAGCACACTTTCAAATCAAGAACAAATAACATAAAACATTCAAACTCATCCAACAATCGAAACCTAAAAATTGTAAAATCAAAACCCTAACCCAAAATTAAAATACAAGAGAAAAACCAAAATAACATATGGCGGTCCTCGGCTGAGGCAGAATACAGATCTATGGCGGCAGTTACATGTGAATTAAAGTGGTTGAAACAATTACTTGGTGATTTAGGAGTTCATCATACACATGGGATGAATCTCTTTTGTGATAGTCAATCGCATTATATATTGCTCGAATCCAGGTATTTCATGAACGAACAAAACATATAGAAGTGGTTGTCATCTTGTCGGAGATGCTATAATAAGGAAGATTATATCACCATCTTACACTCCTACAACGGTGCAATTGGCGGATATCTTTACAAAATCCTTGGGAAAGCTCGGTTTTCAGTTTTCTTTTGTCCAAGATGGGCATTTGTGACCTCCATGCTCCATCTTGAAGGAGGGTATTAGGAAATAGGGCTATTCTTAGCCTAGAATTATAGTTATATTTGGAATACCTTGAGACCCAAGTTGGGTCTTTGTATAAATATCTTGTGTGTTAATGAGAAAGGCACAGACTTAACCAAAACTTAACAATTTTCCTATTTCAGGTATTCCAAGACTTGGTTGTGGCAATATTAGCTCCCTCTATCTTGCCTCCAATCCTGTTCTACATTCCAAAATGAAACATGTGCATCTAGACTATCATTTAGTCAGAGAACTGGTGCAGTCCAAGGCTCTCGATGTGTTCTATGTTAATACTTTGGACCAAATCGTTGATATCTTCACAAAACCACTTCATGGTCCACGCTTTGCTGATCTTAGATTCAAACTCAATGTGATTGATGCTCCCATGAGCTTGAGGGGGGATATTAGCTTACCAGATGAAGTGGTGCAGGATACGACTAAAGAAGCAGTGCAGGTTAAGCAATTCAGTCTGAAGAATCCGTACGTTTCACATGTGGGATCAGTTCATGTCATTGGCGGTCAGTAAACATGTGAGCTGTATTCTTTACAGCCTGTCATGTACGGACAACTACTATCTTTGTATTAATACTGAGAGTGTTGTACTCTCCATTGTAATGTGTGTTTCTACACTTTCATTAATGAAGTTTCAGAATGAATTAAATTCATGTAATCATACTGTTAATACACGGCTTACGGTTTCCCGAGGGAACTTGAGAAAACACACGTAAGGATGGCCTGCTGATTGCCGAGTATGCTTAGTTTTCATTACATTTTCACTCCAAGCGGCATACTGTCACCCATGCATGCTTAGTTTTCTTTCGTCACGGCGTACTGTTAGCCGTGTAGTCCAAATCACTCCAAACGACATACTGTTAGATGTGTACCTTGATTATTCTTGCACAGTAAACCGTTAACCGTATAGTGTCCACTACCAACCACTCCGTCAAATGGAAGAAGTGGTAATTGTGTGAAAGACTTTTGGGTGAAAGGGTGGTGAAGGAGTGCCATAGTAGCACCCATAGACCGGTGATTGGTAGTTAATTAAGTTGAGTCCTTCCACATTGGTCTTATTGGGCCAACCTCCCTATACTTATAAGGGGTATCTTAAAGTAAGGTAAATACATATTTACCCTTTATTTTAATTTAAATTAAAACTAACCTAATAACTATATAAAGAACGCGTAATTGGGGGATATGAAAACTAATTGGGGGATATAGCTAAATAACAAAATAGGGATCCAAATATCCTAGCTGGGTTACCCCTTATATAATTAAATTATTAATTCCTAATCTAACCCTCCCTAATCATAATTAGTAGTTAATCCTGATTAGTAAAATATTAATAATTTGGGGATATAATTTGTGTATTTATGTTTATTTGAATTTGTGTGGGTTAGTTGAGAGTAGAATGAGGGAAAAAAATTTGAGTAGAATTTTTGTTTTTTTTGAAAATGGAAGTTGATTGTGATGAGAGACTTGCTGTTCTTTGAATCTTTAGCTCAATTACAACAACAATCATATCTTCAATCTTCGATTAATGACAACAACTCACAATTGAGTGGAAAATTTTTTTTGAAAATGGAAGATGATTGTGATGAGAGAATTACCGCTAATAAGAGGTTGAAAAATTGATTTTTTTTTCTTTGAATCCACCATTGTTGCAAATTGAAAAAAGCTTGGTGCCGGCATGGTATTCAACCAAAAACCTATGCGAGGCAATTGTTGGAAATGTTCATAAATTGTTTGCCACTATCAGGGGGGGGGGGGGGAATAAATTGTTTGCCACTATCCGGAACAGGGTGAAAAGTATCCAGAATGTTGATTTTTTTTTCACTTGACTACCGGCATTAATAGGAAATTCTCGAGCATGCCGGTATCATGTTCCGGCATATGGTCTTCATCAATTCCGGCATGGTATTCATCACTTCCGTTTTGAATTTTTTTCTGGTATTAATCAGTCCACTGCCGGCATGGTAAGTTGATATGAAGACCATGGTAAGTTCAAAGCTGGACGACTATGATAGAAGATGAAATCAGCAAAACTCATAACGATCTTTCCAACAACAACAAAAAAAAAACTCATCTGATCATATATTTATTTTTAATTATCGCTAGATGCCAACTACGTATGCATTCTTACATTTCTTCATGCATATCCCAGTTTTATGTGATACCTACGGAACTTGTCAATGGAAGCCTTGGCCTACGTATTAAACCTTAAAGATCAACAGAACTTGCATTGATAATACTATGTTAATTTCTTAAACAGTCCTCTGTTAATTTCTTAAATAGTCCCAGAATCGGTTTACAAGTGCATGAGTAAACCAATTCTCGGTATTGTTTACGAAAAAAAAATCAAAAAATTTAAATTGTTTGATGTTTTGAAGAACTCTTTAACATTAGTTGATCTCACATCTAAAACATAATTAACAGCTAATATGATTAATTAATGCTAATTAATCAGGAGTAAAATAGGTACTTAGGTAATTGTTGGATAAGGGGTGGTGTGAAAGTCATTTCTAATGACCTTTTTTGTCATCTAGTAATAGGTCCCAATTAAGTGGTATATGCCCCAATTTAGCCAGGATTTATATACTATGTAGTTCGGTTAATCATACCCTACGATTTCCTGATATCACAAATTAGAGTTTATCCCAAACTCTTGTGAAGGATCCCAAACCTAGTGTAATTGGGTTTAGGCTTAGTTTGGTATTGCTGCAGCTTTTGTAAAAGCACTTTTCTGATGTGCGTTGCTGTGCTGTGAGAAAAAAGCAGTTAGACGTTTGGTAAAATATTAATTAAAGTTCAAGCTGATTAAAAAAGCAATCAAAGTGTGTTTGGTAAAATTTCAGATCCAACCATAGTTGTTGTAGCAAATGACAAAAACAGACATATCTCTAATGGTAGGTTTATTCAATTTTATGGGGTTTAAAAATAATTAATTATTTTAATATATAATATTAATATTCATACTAATTACCACTATTATTATGATTGTTAAAAAATTATTTTACTTAAATACTTATATCTATATATTGATGTAGGGCTTGTAGCCCATGGATGTGCGGCCCAATATAGTGTTTAGGGTCTTCTTCCTACTTGTATATAAAGGAAAATATATTCATGTAAGCCTATCATTCTGATAAATGGAAACCTTCTCTCTGCCTCTTTATCTTCTGTATATTCTCCACTGCAATATATATATATATATATATATATATTTCAAACAAAAAATGAAACTAAAATTAAGTAATTATTTAATATCTTTTTATCTATACTGTTAACAAATTAAATGAAATGGTATATAAAATAGTTTGAAAAATTAAAAAAATTAAAGAATGCAATATAAGAAATAGTAAAAAATTTGATTGTATATAAATTTAAGGGGTAATTTTTGTCATTTATAAAATAAAGTAGGAATAAAAAAGATAAATCAATCATTAAATTTAGGTGGGGCCATAGCTTATGCTTTTGTAGCTTTTAAAAGCTCCTCCTCCCCAGTTTTTAAAAATTGAGGAATTTGGGAAGTGCTTTCAGTAAAAAGCACTTTGATTTTTTTTTTACCAAACACTAATTTCAAATTTTTTTGACATAAATAACTTTTGAAAGTGCTTTTGAGAAAATAAAAGCATTATGAAACCAAGCCTTAATCATGGCTCTTAGGATTGGTGCTGTGGATGGTCTAGTATTATGCTTTGACGATCCAATATTGGATTGTGGTGAAGATTTTTATTTGAAGCAACAAAGTGACACTTAAGTGGTGTGATCACTTTTTGATGAATAAGAAAATGTAGTCAATGAAACAGATCGAATGCTTGTCTAACCTTAACAAATACGGAGTAAAAAAAAAAAAAAAAAAGGCTGAAGATGCTGCACGAATTTAATATGGATTTTTGGATGTCTAAGAACGATGGAATTGAAGATAACCATTCATAAAACGAAAACTCTTTACATACCGCCTCCACAGACGACCTTAAAACAGGCACGTGGAAGCTGATTGAAAGTCAACTTCCGTGCCACTTTTCTTATTACTCAAAACAAGAGAAACTAGCTGATTAAAAGAAGATAATACTGAAGTGTCTAATTATCTGGGTACCATCCGCATAATACTTCATCGATTTTAGTTTTCTCCAATATGCTAGCTATTTTTCTCAATAGTTAATTTGACTTTTTGAAATTCCTTTTATCTTCATTCTTCATATATTCATCACCCAACTAATTTCACAGTTAGCAGCGCAAACGCTTTATATAATCTCTTACGGATCAATCAAGAAATAAAAAATTGCTTGCACAATGTTAACGAGGCCTCTGAGACTGCACATGAGAAATAGTTGCCAAGTACAGTTAGTTAGCAATATAACACGAACTTTAGATGCATAATGCACAAAGTATGAGCTAAAATTTGTTACGTCATAGACCCAAACTGGGATTCATGGAACATCTCACTTGTACAGTTATACTGGGATTTATAGAAAACCTCACTTGTACACCAACACTTATCACGACATTCAAGTTATACTTTGTGAATCAAAGATAGGTGGTTTTGAATTTACATTTCCAAACCCAGATTTACCATGGAGACTCAAAATCTACCTCGCAACTTTAAATTTACGGGTGGTTGAATGAAATTGCAAGCTTAAGAACAACGTCACAACTTTTTTCAATTTATCCACGAAGAAGTAACTAAAAGCTTGAAATCTCAAGCATCTTTACATGGTTAGAAGTTAGAACACAATCTAAGCATCTTAACATGGTTAGAAGTTAGAATACAATCTAATAGACAAATATTTTGCAGCTCTTGTTCAACAAGTTTCCAATTGCGGTTTAATTAGTCATAGATGAATTAACCAATAATAATGCTGGTAGTCTCAATATCCATAGCTAACTCTGAAATGTTATCGACGTCTCCTTCCACCACCAGGCCTTCAAGTTTTAGAAAATAACTATAACTTCCATTCCTGTAATCAGGTTTTAGGTACTGTACTTATAAAGGGAACTGTCTTACGAACACTCTTGATATACGATCAATGTAGTTATGTGTTGGAAATATGGGCACCCATTTTGTGTGTGCATGACCAAAGTCCATCTTGGGTGGATGAGTAAAGTCATATGCTTGACTTTGTCAAAGGAAAAATCCTTCTCCAACTAACCAAGCCATGGTGAAACATGTGTTTTGTTTCTTGCCACCATGTGTTTGCATGATGCTAACAAGTGTTTAATCACTTACTCCATATGTTTATCTCCATGCTAACAAGTGTTAGAACTTGCTACAAGTGTTTAGTTCTTCCTTGACACTTGCCAAGAGAGGATACTTGAAGTTTGAGTATAAATAGGCTTCTAGTTTCATTTGTTGAAAAATAATAACAAGAAGAAGTAGAAAATACTACAACTCAATAGTAGTGAGTTTAGCAAGAGATAAACCAAGTATGGAGATTAAGCTAGAGAGTTCTATGTGAGCATTCAAGTTAGCTAGTATTCAAACATTAGTTGTTGAATCACCAAAATCCCTTAGTGTCTTTTGGAGAAGAAGTTAAAGTTCTATACGGTATTTAGTTTGTGGAAATATAGTTTGTGCTCATTTTGTGGCACCTACTCACCGCTGAGTTTGGAGGTTCAAGAACGTGAAACGCAAGTGATCCATTGGTTCGACGTCATCCTCATTTGGAGCGATTACAAGGTACGAACTAATAACCCGCTTCCGCATTTGATTTTTTCAACTTACATATATATCAGTTAAATATGACTTACATTGGTATCAGAGCCTTTTATGCGTTTTCGTTATTTTGAACGAACCATGGACTAAATGGCCACTTCCTAAAAGGACTATGACCTAAAATTAATTATGTGGAGACATCACCTTTGTGGTTTAATGTGTTCCAATTTCTGGCCTGACACCGACCATCCAATGGACCAAGGACTGAACGGCCTCTGCTCGAAAGGACTACGACCTAAAATAAATTTTGTGGAACAATCACCTTTGTGGTTGACTTAATTAATTTCATATAAATATAACATACATGATATTAATATTTTTTAGTATGATTAATTTGTTGAATCATGTTGTTTAATTTAATATCATTAGTTTCATCATAAGTGTCTTGCTCAACAAAAATACTCAGTGTATGTGTTTGCGAAAATATATATTACTTTGTGTATTTTCAGAAATTTAGAAAAATCTAAAAGTGGGTTTTTCATTACTTCTGAAACGGGGCATATTTTTATTTTATTTTTCGTTAGTTGAAAAATAATTTACTTGCTTTATTTTCATTAGTTGAAAATAATTTCAATAATATATGTTTCCGAAACACTGCATATTTTTGCTTTATTTTCATTAGTTGAAAATAATTCGTGAGCGAGGTACTTTGAAAATTAGTAGCAAGAAACTCCTATTTTCGCGTCCGTTTTCCACATGATGTACTTTGTTTATATGTAGCTTATTTATCTCTGTTGATAGATAACTAATCATCGTATGTTGGTTGATTTTAAGTGGTTTTATTGGCTTAAGTTATGTGCTTTACCAATATTTATTAGTCCAAATTAATTGATAGAGGTTATATTAAAGTGCATATTTGGGTGATGATTATGAGCCTAGCGAAATTTTCGATCTCGGATTTATGTGTAGATATGATTTTATCAATTAGATTTTGAGACAATATAGTGAGTGTACACATAATAATAATGTCCAACTTTGTGCAACAAATGTGTAGAAATGGCTAGCAACAATGTGATTGCTGATCTCAATAAGGGTGACAAACTTGATGGGAAGAACTATGATGTGTGGCATAGAAAAATCCGATACTTGTTGGATGAAGGAGGAAAAATGGAACTCCTAACAAATGAAATGGTCCAACCCGCAGAGGGTCATACTGCCCAACACCGTCGTGATCTTGAAGCCTACGAAACTTGGGTTAAGAAAGATCGTAGTGCACGCCACACTATGTTGAGTAGCATGCACAATGATCTTATTGGAAAATATGAGGAGTTTCCTACTGCCAAGCAAATGTGGGACCGGCTAAAATTTGACTTTGGTGGTACGTCCACCACTAGACTTCGCAGACTTAGTGCTTTGAAATTTGAGGTCTACCGAAAGGATCCCAAGCATTCAATGACAGAACATTTAAGAAGGATGTCGTCAATGATTCGTGAGTTGAAATCTGCTGGGAATGTTCTAAGTGATGAACAACAAGTTTTAGCTGTGATAAGATCATTGCCTGATTCTTGGGTGCATATGAAGCAAATTCTTACTCATAATGAAAGCATCAAGAATTTCTCGACATCTCTCGACACGTTGAGCTTGAAGTCGAACGCCAAGAGGCGACACGTGTGGCTACCTTGCATGCTCAAGGTGAGCGCAAACCACAAGGTAAGCGCAAGAAAAATAGCCAAAGGGATGCGGAAAAGGCAGAAAAACCGGCTAAGCGCTGTCGTGGCAAGCGTCGGGTAAAAGAGACAAATCTAAGATGAAATGCTATAATTTGTGGAAACAAAGGACACTTTGGCCGTGAGTGCACGAGCCGAAAAAGGTACTTTGTTCATTTAACTCGTTTACACATCTGTGTGTTCACATGTAATGGTTTCTCACTCTCTCCCTGAATGGATTGTAGATACGGGAGCAACAAAACATGTAGCTCGAGATCGAGCGGGGTTCGTGGATTATCGATGTATTTCACGTGGTACATATAGAGTTTATATGGGCAATGGCACATGTGAGGATGCTATGGGAATCGGCACATATCAGCTCTCTATGCGCTCGGACGCATTTTAACACTTCACGATGTGTTATACGTACATCAGAATTCATCATAATCTACTTTCAGTTATTTCACTTCTTAGTTTAGGGTACTCTTTTAAAATAGAAGACGGTAGGTTGGACATCTTCTTTTATGGTACTTTGTTTGGACATGGTTATTTATGTAATAACTAAAGTACTCCATGAGCTATGAAGCACGAATACTTGAAAATTGGTGACGTATCCGTATCGGCGCCGTATCAGTATCGGATATTTGGGGATACATGGGGATACATATCAGATACTCCATTTAAAGTGTCACCTTTTTTTAATTACAAAAAGGGTAGGTGATACTCTGGGATACCTCTCAGATACTCTATAAGGGGATACTTCCTATAATCTAACATTTTTTTTTATATAAAATCTATATTTTTATAAATTTATACATAAAATCTAAAATTCTAAATATTTATAGTTATTTGTAATCATGATCATGTTGAATAATTATATCTAAACACTAGGGTATGACCCGTGCCGTAACGGCACGGGTAATGAATGCTAATGTTGTTGTTTTTGCCGAATGTTCTAAGTTAGACGCCTGTCCTGTGGTTCGAAAAATGCATCTTAGGTGATTCTTAAATTTGTAACAAATTCATTATGCATTTTATGTTGGTTGTATATTTCAACATGTAGTCAAGTACCTTGGACACTCATTAAGTATTATCCTCTCGAAAGACAAATTAAAGTATCATTTTCCCAATGCGAAAAATGTTACTGGTGATGTGCATGATTTTTATGGAGTAACATATTTAAGTTGGGAAACTGATGTTATGGATGTTGGAATGCCATCGAGTTTTCTTAATGAAATTGAATCAACGAAGCACGGTATTTAACATAAATTGTATACAGCGAAGATGCTGTATACAACTCCATGTACTTTACAATGCTCAGGAAATGGCATGGGCTAGACTAAGATGAGTCCCACGCTGCTTTTTAAAACTTGCACTGTTCTTGTAACTTATTATATTCAAAATATATAAATAAATAAAAGTCCCACAAACTTACAATAATTTTACCAAAATGTGAATGTACTATCACAAACTGTCCAACAACTGGTTAATAGTGAAACCCCGTAGAAAAAGTTTTCTTGGTAAATACGTGGATTCATCCAAAACTTCGTTCCTCTTACAAATACTTGACCATCTCCATCAAACACTGCTTTTGTTCACTCCCCTTCACTAAAAATAAGACGGGAGTCACGGGACTCATTGGCATATCTAATGAAGTTGGTCCATAGCTGCAAATCAAATTTACTGTCTTAATTGTGTGACGCCTGTTTTAGCCTTCATAAAAGTAATCAGTTCAACAAAAATATCATACTATATGGCAAGGTTTTCAAAACTCAGAAGTAATTTATGTACATTAGAGTTCAAAAAAATGCTGAATTCTCATGGGGATAAAACAATTATAATGTCAAATGAGTAATCTCAGGCTCAAGCCAGACTAAATAATCTTTCGTTTTTAGGAAGGGGTGCTTTTATTACTTCTCACAAAACTACAATTCACATGTGCAGACTGCAGTGTTTATAGACCCGAAATTATAAATATCACTCTACCATGACTGAGGAAATATAGGAGAAGGATGGGATTACCTACAAAAAGAGAATGGTGAAAGTTAGAGAAATTTTCTGCTCCGTTTGTACTACCTCCATTCACTCCAATTTGACCACCATTGCAGTCCCTCCAAGGAAAAATATCTGAAGTATAATTGGATGACAATTATAGGTTTTGAGGAAATGCATAATAAAAAGAAATGATAATAATTTACCTTATAGTTCGATGTGCTGCATACATTTTTCATTTCACAGTCCTACATAATGTACCCAAAATGACAGATTCAGTACTCCCCATAAAATGGTTCGTTTCGAAGTGAAAAACTTGGCATTAATACTGATATTGCCATATTGGGGTGCGGGAGCTTTGAAACCATTAAAATTATAAGAGAAGATGAATCATAAAGCAGCAACATGCAAATTCTCCATAGTTGGTTCTCTTTGGCATGAAATCTTCCAAGACCCTAGAAACAAAGGTCTTCTTCAAACTGAAAGTTACTCACTATTGAGATGCCAATTCAGAACAAACCAATATTGAAGAACTGTGGTGCAGTGTAAAGAATCGCTACATGTATCGACGTACATCACTGATGTTCTACTCTTACAATTCACAAATATGCATTACACTGGATATACAGTAATGGGAGCAGAGAATTGTTAATCATGAATTAAAGAAAATCAGTTTTAACACCTAAAATAAGCTTGCAACTATGTGTTGGACCTACTTATTTCTCTGGCTTTTGCAACATCTAAATTAGACATAAAGAGTACAAACACAACACTTATAACATGAACTTCTAGATTTATGTTGGTTATTATCCTTGCTTAGCAATAGGAACCTATAAGGGATTCCGCCCACATGTCTACCAAAGTAATGGTTGCAAACACAAAATGGAGGTCTACATGGATACAATGAAGTTAACCAATCATTGAACTGTTGATAAAGGTTAAAATGACAAACACTAACTTGTTAGGTACAATCAATAACTTCAAATGCATTTTTATTCCTTTTACACACACTAATTGGTTCGTTGACGGAGACATGAGTTTGTTGCAGGAAAACACGAAATAGTTATTATAGGGGTGATGGTGGATGGATGGACTAAAAAAGGTACCTTTACTTTGAGATCACCTGTGGTTAGCATATAAAATGCATTATTCTAAGACTCCATCATCATCGGTGTTAGAAGGAAGAATCATATGTTTTCCAAAACTCAAAACCAATTAAAAGAAAGAAAAAAAGTCGAAATATTGCAACACCGCACACAGGTGAGTCAGGTGACATTACCACATAATCCTCACAGTTGGGTCATGATCTTTTCCCACTATCTTTCCAAAAGTTGAAAGAGCACTGTTTGTATAAAAAATACCCAACATTTCATTCAAAATGATCGTATTACTAACGAAAGAAAGACACGAACATAAGAATGAAATTTAAGGGAAAAGAAAACTATGAGTACGAAAGTAGATACATTGCTTTTTGTATTTTTTATCAAGTATGATCAACAAAGTAGAAAACTATGAGCAAGAAAATTATGGTCGTATTTTTTTATCAACTAAATTGGAGTTGAGAACATACATTGCCTCTTTCCAAAAGCTAAAAAAAAAAAAAAAACTGAAATTGTTGTTATAAAGCTAACTCCAAATGGTCTTTTGGTTATATTCCTTTTAGTTACACACCCTAACTGTTTAAAATTCAACTAAACTCTAACTGGTTAGCTAGAAAATGCTGGAGACATACAGTGTCATTAATTTGGTTATCTTCTTCCATTCTCTTCTAAGAGCTTTCGAATGGCCATCCGTCTCAAAAAACAAATAAAAATGCTTTAAAATGGCCATACAAAATTGAAAATTTTAATAAAAAATATTAAATTCATGGATTCAGGGTAAGTTCAGTTAACAAACTTCAACCACAAAAACCATTGTGAGTATAGGAAAAAACTAAACGAAAACAACCAACAAAGACCAAAACAATAATTACAAAGATTGGTCGATGATCAATCAGACGGCTCCAGAAATGGGTACCTGAAATTACAATCAAATCTAATCTAATCTTTTGAAAAAACCTATAAAATCAAAAGATAAATAATAGCGTCTCAGGAACCTATTGAATTTAAAATGACCATAATGAATCAGACCTGGGATCATAGAAATAAGAACCACAGTTGATGCGTGTGGGTATATAAGATCCGTGCAATCTTATCAAGAGATAAATTACTATTGAACCGCAACATGAACCTGTCGATTCTACTACTATTGCTGAATTTGAAATCGTAAGAGAATTGAAGATACACACCAATTACGCTGACGCAAAGATAACCACAACCTGTTTCATCAAATAAGAACAACAAAATTTAATTACTAAATATCCTTAATTCAAAAATTAAACCTGATGGAAAAGAAATTGACTAATTAAAAGACATCAACATACTAACCCTCTTGAAAAAAAAAGTCTTAGTAACCCTCTTTTGAATTCCAATCATCCATTTGAGATATGCTTGAAAAAATGGCAAAACATTTGCAGAGAGATTGCATTTGATATTACAATGAGGTGGGGGAAAAGATATGAAGAGATTTGGGAAATATAAAACTTATCGATCAAAAAAGAATTGAAATAATACAACTGACTAAAATGAAACGGCTTGATTATAAATGGAGAAGAAAGAAATAATGAGACCCACAAAAATGAAACGTATCAAACTTAATTTCTTCATTGAACCGGCGAGTATGACAACGCACCGGTCAGGTCTCACCATCGAGTATAACGAAACATATAATCAATCTCGACCATCCTTTATATAACCAAAATGTAGATCCCCGTTCAACAGTAAAAACACACATTTCTCTTATACTACCAAAGCATATAGATACTTGGAATAAATCTTGACCGTCTTTTATATGTCCAAACTGTAGTTAGCCGTCCATATAGAAAAATACCATTGTCCCTTATAATATAGATAATAACTTGTTGACTATAAAGAAAAAAGACTTGGTATTTATTTTTATGGTGCCTAAAAAAAATGGTGCTAGAAAAATTTAAGGCTTATTTTTTTATGTTGTTTTAGAGAGAAATCGAAGTACATGTGATTTTATCCATTCAATTAACATAAGTAAGACTGAAACCCAAAATGCTGAAAATTTAATATTTGCTCACTTTAATAATCAAAATAGTATCTATCAGATTTTTTTATTTTATGATTTTTTAGTAGAGTGAATTATTATTATATTAAATTTTTTTTTGATAAATACACGTATCCCACCGCATCCCGTATCCCCATTTTATGAAAATTGACGAATTCCCGTATCAGTGTCACCGTATCAGTATCCCCGTATCAGTATCGGTGCATCATAATCCATGAGTCTACTTGTTTGGGTGGAACCCTTATAGCTGTAGTTCACAACATGAGGTCACAAATCACGAACAAGAAACACTATAATAGTAAAAAATATATCACTTTTCATTTCCAACTGAGGAGCCACTACTCTTAGTAATACAGTACAATAGTTCTTTTCAGCAACTGGGTGAATCAGTAGTTTAATGGAATCTTTGAAATTCCCACAGATCCCCAAAGTTTCAAATCCTAATTTCACAAATTTAAGTTACATTGGGATTAACTGTTGATTATAAACCAAACGCCCAAAATCAACACATTTTGAAGCCCTAATAATTTCATAAATGTAAGTTTATATTAGTATTTCAATTTTCATAAACAGTGTGTATCGCAGAAACAAATCGAAATCTGATAAAAAATTGTACCTTTTTTTTTTATGGAATGAGACGATGAGCTTCAGAAGATGCATTCGAGCGTGGGTATTCTCAGTGAACACTTACTCTCTAAGGAGGATGAGTAAAAAGGAAATTTTGGAGAAGGAGGAAGCAGGAGGAGAAAATTATGGAAATAAAAAAAAAATGGAAAATAAATGATATTAACACACGTCAGAGAAGAAAGAGAAACCAAAAACGAGAAAAGTGAGTCCAAATCTGTTCACACTCCTCTGACGAGTGTATATTTCACATATTCTTCATATTTGTTGATTATTTAACTAATGGCCCCATTACCCTCCATGTTTAGAATCACGACCCTCGTTATATAACTTCCTAAATTAAATCAAGGATAAAGATTGAAATGTGAAATATACCCTTTTTAAAGAGTGTGCACGAATTCGCACTCGGAAAAAGTCATTACCACGTCACTGGTGGGATTGACGGTGGGATATGGGGTGGGCTGAAAAGAATTATTGATAAATCTACCAATAATATGAAAATGCTAGATAGAGGAATAAATAAATAAATGAGACTGAATGTTGCATGAATTGGTATGGATTTTGGAGGTCTATGTATAACCGGGTTAATGTCGGCTTATGATAGAGTTGAAGATATCCAGTAATAATTTGATTTTAATCGGAAACTACAAAAGAGGCATGTGGAAGCTAATTGAAAGTCAACTGCCCTGCACAAATCTTATTTATGAATATTCAGTATTTTCACGAACCCTTTTCTTTACATAATCATAACAAAAGCAATTTGGATTGTTATGGCGCGTGTCAAAATGTTTTGGAGAAGATTATACTAGGTGTAGGAACCAGTCGCATAATGCTTGGTCGATTTTAATTTTCTCCAATATTTTAGTTATTTTTCTTAAGAATAAATTTTACTTTTTGAAATTCCTATTATCTTCTTTTCTTCGTAAATTCATCACCAAACTAATTTCACAGCTAACAGTGTAGATACTTTATATAGTCTCTTACAGATCAATCAAGAAATGAAATATCACTTGCACAATGTTATACATGCCTCTGTGACTGCACATGAGAAATGGTTGTCGAGTACAGTTATTTAGCAATATATAAAACGAACTTTTGATGCATAATGCACCAACGATGAGCCAAAACGTGTTGCGTAATTCAAAGTTAACTTGTCCTTCATAATCAGGTTCCCCATCCTTAGTGACCCAAACTGGGATTTATAGAAAACCTCACTTGTACACCAACACTTGTCACGACATTCAAATTATACTTTGTGACTCAAGATCGGCGGTTTTGAATTTACATTTTGAAACCCGGATTTACCATGGAGACTCAAAATCCACCTCGCAACCTTAAATCTGCTAGTGTGATCCAAAATTCTATACAATCTATCGTGCAGTTTGTTGGAATTATGAGGTGTAATTCCTTAATCAGGTTGAATAGAAATTAGGTGAAGGGACTTATCAAGGGTTGGCAACGGTTTACCATTTGGTTTCAAATACAGACCGCCAAACAGTTCCTAACTACTAACTACAAGTTCCTGTTTGGATGGGTTTTGTGTCTCTTCAAGGACCAGACGTGGTGCCTCTTGGGAAGGGATTCTTGTCCTTTGATAACAGTCACCATTCTTCTATAAAAATCCCTCTGATTTCCCAGTCCAATATCAGTTTGTACTCCCCGTTTTGTGTCAAGTTCAGAGTGTCAAAGAGATTACATATTTGCACAATTTATTTTGATGCGTCTTGATTGTTTGAAGTGCTTCATCAATCAAGAAGGAGATTTTTATATCCTGGGAGACGAACGCCAATCAACCATACGGCATCATTGTGACGGCGTAATCTTTTTAAGGACATAGAGAATTTCTCTAGCCTCAATCCACTGTTTGATATTTCTATTCCCTAATTCTATGTCCTTTTTCTTTTCAATTGTGTTAATCATTTGAATGCTTGAATTACTTTGAAACTATGTTTACTGAATTCATTGGAATGCTTATGAAGTTGGGTATTGAATGAAATACACCAATATTGCATTTGTGGTAAACACAGGGAAGAATTGAAAAAACATCAATTCACTGTTCTAGTGCTTACAAAATGTTTGTGAAAACGTCACAGCAAAACAAGTCCTTAATTGTTTCTTACATAACATATCTTGTATTGAGTATACTAACTTATCTTCTTTATTGTCACTTAGTATATTTTCCAACACAGTTTAACATCTATATCGCTGATAAGTGCTAACAATTACCATTTTGTATTAATCTCTTATTTTTTTACAGATTTATTTTAATAAGTTGATACCAATGGTACTTTATTATTTTGGCACATTTAAAGTTCGTACCAATGAGGAAGCTTCCTGTTACAGGTTAGGCAAGTGACGCATAATGATTGCGCATTACAGAGTTGCAGGCCAAGTTAGTGTGCAGCCAGAATGACGTAACACTGCGTAGACTGTCAGGTGCTATGAATGTCATAACCCCGCAGGGCCAGTGAAACGCAAAGGTAGCGCTACACTGTAAAGACATTTGTCTAAGTAATGAAGCTTATTGGCCGACACAATGAGGCTTCATTGAGGGATTGGCAAGACATGGCCAAAGTTGACAAATGCAACAAAAGATGTTGGCATTGATGCATATCCGTGGAATTGAGTTGTCCCAAACTTAAGGATGATGCAAGAGTGAAGGATAGGCCAAGAGTTGGTCTATGGCATTAGTTCAAGGCTGGCCAAAACTTGAATAATGCAAACAAGCTAGTAATGCAAGAGTGGCATTGTTGTCAAGCAAATTGGCTAAGTGAAGCATATGACGCATGAGCAACCAGAATGAGCTTAAGGAGTTGGCCTGGATGATTGAAGCACTAGGATTGTATGTGCATTAGCTTAGAGTGATAAGCATGCATGGCCAATATGGTTGAGCAATGGATCGAGGCAGAATTCAGTAAAGCAAAACAGTTGTGCAATATGGCTCAGGTGTCGGTTACAAGTTGGTTATTGGCTTCACAAGCGTGCCAAGGTGTGAGACAAGTTGGAAGGGTTATGAAATGAGTTCATAACCTTGTTAGAGTGTCCCTAACCGTTCAAAACAAGTGTGGCTTCAACCAACAAGAAAACAAAAAAGGTGGCAGTTTAAAATCAGATTAGCGGTTAGGAATACTACCCTGTGAACATGTGGCTGTCTGTAGGATGTGCAAGCGGTTCCACACGGTTTTGGCCTGATCCTTAGCAAGTATAAATAGCTTAGAGATCAACAAGAATAGTGATATTAAATTGGAGAAGAACCACTGATGTTGTAGAGAGAGTTACGCATTCACCAAGAGGGTGAATGGCCTGTTTTGTTCCATGCGATAGATGAGTTTTGTAATCTTCCTTTATGCAATAAAATGGGTTTGTTGCAGTATTCTTTGATAATTAATAAGGGGAAAGCTACTTTTACTAGAGGAAAAGCTGACCTGGTCTATGATATTTGACTTTGTGTCAAGATTGGGTGGATTTCATAATAAACTTTCCCCTATCGATTTTTTTTTTTTTTGCCCCTCGCGGGTTTTCTTTCTGTTGCTCCGTTCTTTTCTTTTTCTTCTTTAGGATTATCATCCTTTTTTGAAAACTATCTGTTCACATCAAAGTACTCCATGGAATGGTATGCTCGTGATAAACTAAAAGAGAAGTATTGCAATCTCGGAATGTATAAGAATATAGGATACACGCCTAATTGATTGATTTATTAATGAATTGCAAAACAATAACGTACCATTCAATCTCCTAAAAATTTCCAACGATTGCCACTGTATAGATCATGTAAGAACCACTGATACTATATTTGCTCTCGTATATGATATCTTACTACCATTTTCGTACTTTACATTCTTAAGTAACTGGATGTTAAAAGTTTTTGTTAATTAAAACATTAGGGTTAAACGGGATTCGTGCGTAGGAACGGTGACACAGAAATTCTATTATTTCTTGATAGGGGGAAGTTTATTTTAGATCCACCCAATATTGACCGGCAGTCAAATAACCCATACTGAAGTCAACTTTCCTTGTAGTAAAAGTGGCTTTCCCCCTAACAATTATCCATTCATTGTGTTCATTGTGTTGCTGATTTGTGTGAGAATTTTTGAAGTACATGGCAATAGGGGCGGAGGCAACCAACGGTAGTTGAATTGCCTACCCTTGCCTTCCCATTTTCTCCCCTAGTAGTGACATTTTCAGCCCAAATGGCAATAAAAAAAAGCCCATGTCAAACTCCTCCACAAAATGAAAGGCAAAAAATAAAGTAAAAAATCACGACCTATTCTATTCCTTCTGCTCTCCGTTCCCTCTTTGCTTTTGCCATGAACTAATCAACAAAATGAACGAAATTGGTGCTTCTGTCATGAATTAACTAGCTATTAACCATAAATTAACTGACATGTCTTGTGTTGTATATGTATATGTTATTGTTATCAAATGCTATTAGGTGTTGTAATACAATTTTTTTTTCATGCGCACCGATTTTTTTTTTTTTTTTTTAAGTATGTTCTTCTTGTTGCCTACCCTCTCTTGAAATCCTGGCTCCTCCACTGCATGGCAGAACCTCTTATGTTTATGGCCTCTTACGTTTAAGACACTGATCCCACAAACCGTGCCATACCATATAGAAGTATACATGGTTTGAAAGACAATGAAGAATTAAGATTATGACAACCAAGATTTTTTTTTTTTAAGATAATGACATTGAAGAAAACGAACTTCCCTCTGCGTAGGATTAAGTGATTAGATATGACAATTGTGTTTTTTAACCACCTATCCTCCGACATACCATGTAAATTTACTGTCCAACTCTTCAAAGCATATTGAATACCATGTAATACCATGTGATATTTGGTTTTCGTTAAAAAAAATGCTTATTTGGAAATTATTTTTCTTCAAAAGATGCTATCAAGTATCTTTGGAGTTTTAAGAATAAACACTCATTCCCAATACTAAGATATAAGAAATATTCCATTTTGGTTATTTTAAATTTATTTTTCTTCCTCGGACAATTTAATGGATGTAAATGAGTGTATTAACTTTAATTTTCTCCAATATCTCGGTTACCCTCTTATGATTGAATAATTTTAGTTTTCATTTCCCCCCCTATTTTCTTGTCTCCGGGTGATTCACACTAACTTTTACAATTACAACAAGGAGACTTTATATGGTCTCTTTAAAATAATGCTAATTTCACCGGTCATGAACCCGGTCATGAGAAATGAAACTATTACCTAGCAGTATCATGAGGCTTTTTTTACTAGGCATAAGAGACATGTGAATCACTGGTGCAATTAGTTAGAAACTTATCATGAATTTTTATGGGCGTAATGGGAAGGACAAGTGTTAGCATGATGTAAACCGCCAATTTCAACCATGTAAAAAAAAAGATGGCACCCACTTTTGAAACTTAAGAATTCATGAGCTCAACTCGTATAAAACCTAATTTCTTCAACAAATTAACCTCCGAAATGCAGGGATTTACACATTGAAGCGGCTCCTGCAAGAGTACTCATTACACATTGTAGCAGCCTCCACAAATGTATCCAAGTAATGAGGTAGTCGAGATAGCGATCCTCATAAATTTGCCGAAAATTATATACAAACAGTAAAATAACAACAGTTGGGCAACAATTTTGATGTTACGGCAGGAATGGCAACCAGACCTGGCTGCTAGTAAATATAAATGTGATTTGCATGTGATCAGTAAAATAACACAGGTAGTCTCGATAAACCACCCTTAACTTTCTAATTCCATGGAAGATTCCTACCACCACCATGCGGAGTAGCTAGTTCATCTTGCTAGAACATTGCGCTTTACAGAGGTGGAATTGACAAGGTATCATCAATAATGGTTATGTGACGACGAGCTATCAAGATACTATATGTGTAAGCTGACCAAACTGAACATGACCCATACCTAAAATCATTTATATGCATTTGTCTTGTCTCTGAAAGTCTTCATCACTCTTCCCAATCTACTAAAAAGAAACCAAAATCAGTGTTGGTACATTTTAGTGAAAGAAAAAAATAAAGAAATCACAAGTTTATTTATTCTCTCTCTTCGCTAGATCTTCATCTCCTTCACCACTAAGCATAAATTATTGATCTCATCAGGACAAAACATAGATAAGAATTGGACAACGAATTAAAACATCAATGAAAGGAATCTTTCGGTGAGCTGAACTAGGAACGTTAGATTAAGTGGCCAACCTAAAATGGAAGGATATATATATTTGTCTAAATTTGTGGTTCCGTTGTTTTTTCCTTTTGTTTTTTTCTCCAGCAATCTATTACTAACTTCACAATTACAACAAGGATGACTATATAATCTCTTAGAAAAATACTTAAATCTCATAAGTCATGAATCGATCATGAAAATTAAAGGTATCACTGATCAGTAGTGCGGTTAGTTAGCAACTTAGCATGAACTTTAGGCGCATAATGGTAAGAACAAGTACGTGAATCGGTGAATGTTATCATCATATAAAAACCGCTAATGCACGACCATATGTCAGAAAAGATGACACAACGTTTTTAAACTTGATAATTCATGAGCCAGCTGACACGTTAATGGCGTAACACAATAACCATATTAGGCTAGAAGTGGTTAATGAAAAATTTGAAAGTAATGTAGACGACTGATGAAGTTTCAACTTGATGAACTTGCCGTTCTCTGATCATTATTTTGATAATCTGAAATTCATATATACTTTGAGAGGATATGTTACAGTAGAAATAAACAGTTTAGAGTTGTAGTTTTCATCCTCTACCGTTGAATAGGCACTTTTGCATCATTGCATGGACACTCAGATGAAGTTGCAAGTGGCATCTCTGTTTCGAAAATGGCAGTAAGTGGTGGTAACTCTTTATTGTGGCTTTCACAAAAGAAAAGTAATTGTATGCACTTTGATTCTTTGAAGGTGCTCAAACTCTTTATTGTCGTTGTTGAGTTTGGTGGATCATGCGTGGCATGGCAGCACATGCATAGCATACTAATAATTCATCTAAAATAGTGAGATGAGTAGATAACATAGAAGCGCATCATTCCTTGAAATGGTGTCAAACCCAGCTTTTATTATCATCACTCTCTCTCAATCCCTTTTCTCTAAAATTTAACATTGCTTTTGTATTTTTCCATTTTTTGGCACCAAAAAAAGTACCCCATGGAAAAAGATCAAAAATGATGTTGGTACATTTCAATGAAAGAAAAAAAGAAAAGACTGTCACAAGTTTACAATTTCCAAAATCAATCTTTGTATCCTTCACCGCTAGGTATAGTATCTCAACCTCTCAGTAGAATAACCCTTTTTCTTCTTCTTTTTTTCAGATTAATCTCGTTAAAAAAGAAAACAGCTCACCTAGTGTGAACCCGAGAAGCCATTATAAATATTGGTTGCAAGAACAACCCAATTGATACTATCAGTCGAATCCAACCCCAAAGTCCAAAACCTCAACAAAGATGTCTAGATTGAAGATTACTGTGGCTCTGATTCTATGCCTACTTTTTCTGAGTTTCTCCTGTACTGGTTAGTATATATACATGTAGTTTCAAATTGAAATCTTAAATGTGACCTTATTTAAGTTAAAAACGATCAACTGACTAATCAATGCTCTCGGTTATGTAGATGTTGCAGAAGCAGCAGCGTTTCCAGAATGTGTCGGGGGAGATAAATGTATTAATTTTGATGATGATAAGTGTACTAGATCATGTCGACGACAAGGTTACCGTTGGGGAAAGTGTTTTCCAACTTCTGCTTCAGAAAATGGCAAGGAGAATATTCATGTCAATTACGCAGTCCGAACCATCGTACCTTGCTGCTGTCATTACTGATGGATCTATTTACCCCCTTTTCTTCCCTTTTTTTTTTTTATATCAATTTCAACTCTAGGACTTGCGAATCAATCAGATAAGTGGCTGAACTTTTTTTTTTTTTTTTTTTGCGTTTCGTTTCTTGAACTGTTTCAGTTTCATTGGTGGCTTGAATCTGAACTAAATTTTATCTTATGCTACTGTATTTACTTTCTTCATCTTCCTTTGTGATCTAAATTCAACGATTTGTGTAAATTTCTTCACTTATTTGTTTTTATTATTTATTTTTTGCTCGATTATCTGTTAGTACTTATCACTATAATCCTTGCTACTTTGGCTCTGTGTTTAAGATTGTTGTTCTGTGTGTTGTGATAATTAGATTGAATATGAAAATTTTGGCCTGAAACGTGCAGGGGATTGGACAAGCCCCTAACTGAAAATCATCTTAGAAGTGAAATCAACAATCACTCCCCCGATTTAATCTTTCTACAGATAATTAATTTGCGTATGGAGATCGTAATACCAAATATTTTCATGCTAAAGCTAATTTTCGTAGATGTAGAAATCATATAGCTTCATTAAAAATCCTTTAGGAATCTGGTGCAAGGAAAGGTCTCAAATAGAAGCTCTTTTAACTATTCATTCTCAACATATTACATCTTCTCATCCTGTTAGTATATATAATCTCGAGTAAATAGATACTTTGCACCTGCGTGATTTGCATGATCAGTAAAAGAATACAGGTAGTCTCAATAAACCACACACACTTAACTTTGTAATTCCATGGAAGACTCCTTCCACCCCCTACAGAATAGATAGTCAATTTTTCTAGAACATTGTGCTTTACAGAGGTGGAATTGATTTTCCATTATACGGTATCAATAATGGTTATGTGACCAGTAATCAAGATACTACATATGTAAGCTGACCAAACTGGTCATGACCCATACTTGAAACCATTTATATATATTTGTCTGGGAATCTCAAAGTCTTCATCACTCTTCCTAATAGAAACGATGAACAACTTAGTCCCTCATCTAAATCCCCTTTTTTGGCACCAAAAAGTACTCTAGATAAAATAAACAAAATCAGTGTTGGTACATTTTAGTGAAAGAAAAAAGAAAGAGATTCCAGGTTTATTTATTCTCTCTCTGTATCATTCACTTGATCTCCTTCACCACTAATTAAGTTGTATAAATTACATGATCTCAGGAAAAAAACCTACCGAAGAAATTACTTAAACCAAAACTGGCTTTAGTATTAATGGAGATGTTTTGGTTCTCTGTTTCATGCACCTATCTAACTGTCCGCCCACAAAATAACAGTTTTCTCAACTTCTCAAAAAATATGAATAAGTATAATGATCTTAGTTTTCTCTAAAATCTTAACTAACTGAGAAAATTTTATCTCCAAAAATAAACTTCTTTTATATTTTTTGGAAACAGAATTCATTAATATCGCGTGCATATGTCAACATATGATTTGTCCCCCATGCCCCTCTCCCCTCAAAAATTTTCTCTAACATCTCTCATGAATAAAATAACTTCAGATTGAAAGTTTCTCAATTTATCTGTTCCTAACAATTTACGACCAACTAAATTCACACCTACAACAAAAGGGACTAATATAACATCTTAGAAAGATGTTAAAATTCATAAGTTATGAACCGGCTGATCATGGGGTTTCTTTGCTACACACAAGTTAGCAGTTACCTAGCAGCTGAATTAGCATGACCTTTCGGTGCATTATGGGTAACACATACCACACAAGAATAGGTGGTGATTTCTCATTAATCCTTAAAGATGGGTTTAGTTAGGGAATCTTCATGTATCCGGAATCAGTAATTTCTCATTGATAGATATAATGATTTATTTACTTTTTGAATTCTGTTTAGACAAATTTGAGCATGAAATCACAGTTACATGTGTGTATCACCATACAACGACCTTACACCTTTACAAAAATCCTTTGTTACTAATACGCGTAGAAGAGTGGAAAATGCATAGTTTCCTAAGCATAAACTTCTCCTAACAAAACAGTGGTTAAGCTAACGAAAATTTTCGGTCCCAGATACCAATCTTATACAACTCGTGATTAACTGGCAATAATTCCTTTACCATTTTAACATAAGGGTGCGGAAGTTAATACATCGTAATAAAAACAGCGAAAAAACCCTAGGTAAGGTAACACAACCTCAAACTGTAGGTCAAAAATAAATTATCAATAATCTACACAAGTAACACAACCATCAATATCATGACTCAGAAAATTCAGAAGAATAACTACTGATGGTGGAGGGTCATCTGTATGAAGGATGTCCAACACGAGTATGAATTTCATGAATTCAACAACAGAAGAAGTGTTGTTTTGTAGGATCGAGCAAGAGAGAGGAGAGCACACGCGGAAGCAAATAAAAGACTACATTGATAATCAGTTTGGTGTACATTCTCTCATGGCTTAACAGCCTACTTATAGTCTCACAAACTTGACAATCACTCAAAGTACTTTCCTAATACAAGCAAACTCTAAATAAAGCACACATTCCTAACATAACACAAACTCTAAATAGAACTCTTCTAGAACTCTCTAGAACCGGCACAACTTGCTCTTCTAGTTAACCCGAACTTCCAAATATCGCACCTTGTGTCAACTGTTCCGATTGATCCAACTTGACTGCGTCAATGCGATGAGTTGATCCATTCGATCAGTATCAACAACACTTGTTGATCCACGAACCAAATCCATATCTTGGTTTAACTTCCAACATCCTCCCTTAAACCAAGATATCATTCAACGAGAATTCCGTAACCCTCTTCTACTCCTTATCTTCTTCCATTGATCGACGTTTGCACGTCCTTGTCTTTTCTCATTTTCCATTCCTCTTCTTCCATAGATAAACGTTAACACATTCTTGTCTTTTCTCATTCTTCTTCAAAGAAACCACCAAACAAACCCTTACTCCTTGATACTCGATTGTAGCTTGTCCCAAACTTCATGATCTCACCGGAATTCCGTCAATCAAACTCAAACTCAAATAAAAAACAAAGCACAAACATCAAACTAACTAACAAAACAAAGCTCAAACAGCAAACCAAACGAAGCAATCTTCAAATTTTGCTTAACAACAATCTTCATACCATCGCAAACTTCTCTTCTTCTTCATCTTCATCGCAGCGGAACATCATTCTTAACAAGCTAGAAACACCTCGTTGTGCTCTATTCAACTTGCTAACCAAACCAAATTCTTTAACTCAACACCGAGCATTGTAGCTCATCTTCATAATTTCTTCACTGAGCATTGTAGCTCAAACTCATCTCTTGTTTAATCTTTATCACTACTGTAATGATCCAGCTCACCTCATTTTTCGATTTTTATAGGTATCATTTCAGTTACTGTAATGATCCAGCTCACCTCATTTTTCAATATTTCCCGGTATCATTTCAGTCTCTAACAACCATGATCCATCTCACCTCGTTTTACAATATTTTCCGGCATCATTGGCATCCTTTCTCCACAACTCATGGGATTTTAACCCACTATTGTTGTTCTCTACAACTCATGGGATTTTCACCCACTATTGTTGTCTTCACTTCTCAAATTCCACACTGGAATTTCTTCTCTTCTCTTAGCCAAATCCCCACTGGGATTGCTTCACTCAACTCTAGCCAAATCCCCACTTGGATTGCTTCACTTCAACTTGCAGACTTTACTCGCCTACAATCTTGTTTCACGCTCACAACCTTGTGACGTCTCAAACTTAACAACTCATAGATATTAACCTCCTTTTGTTGTCTTCTCACACATCACCCTTGGTGATTACTTCTCTTACTTCACAACCTTAATATTGTTTCTTCTTCTCTTGTTCCAGTCACGCTATTGTTGCGAAACCTTGACACTTCTTTTCTTTTCAAGATTCTCTCACAATCTTTCCCTTGTTATGCTTCTGCCACAAGCAATAACTAACACAAAGTCTGCCACACTTTGTAAGACTTCCAAGTTTCTGCCACAAACTCTTCAATCTTCCAACATGTTTGAGCTTAACAAGATACCATCCTCCCTTAAGCTCAAACATAACTTCCCAACATTCCTTGTCATTCTAAGTTTCTGAATTCGATCACCTTAATCAAATGGTACCAATCCTTCTTGATTGCAATACCAGCATTGATCTTCTGTTGCGTTTATTTCAAATTCATGACTTAACCCTTCAAATCAACCACTTACCCAAAGCTTTTCTCCTTCCAAGATCAACCAATGCTCTGCCACAGCAACCCTTGCTTTCTACCTCAACAAACATCAATTATGCTTTTCTGCAACGCCTCTGCCAGCAAATTGTCACACTTCTTCTGTTATAACCCTTTTGTCACGCTCACTGTCACAACTGTGACCCTTCTCTTCTGTTACGTTTCTGTAACAATTCTTCTTACTGTTACTATCTCCCAATAACACTTCTGTAACAACTCTTTAACCGTGATTCTTATTCGTAACACTTTTTCTTTCTTTTTTTTTTTTTTTTTTTTTTTTTTTTGGAACTCGTCACTTCCTTCTTTGACTACATCTCCTTCTCACTGAGATAACCTGTTTTCTAGGTCGTGAAACCTCATGATCGCCAGCAACGTTTCCATACGAATCACAAGCAGCAGCACCATCCTTATCATCGCTGCCAACATCTCACTACAGCAACGTCAACATCTCTTCTTCTGTGTTTCTCACTTTCCCGTCACCAACAGCAGCAACCAAACCTTTACGGTTTCTACCAGAACTCATCTTTTTATCACAGCACGAGCATCTTCTCCTCGTATAACAGCAGCACAATCTCTCTTTCTCTGTAATCGTGATCAAACACCAAATCGCCGACAGTCATCAGCAGCTCGAGTATCAACATCTCTTATCACGTTCATCACAGCACAACATCCTCTTCTAATCCAGTCACCATCGACACTCACATCGTCTTCTAGCAGCGATCAAGCCAGAACAACTTCGAACCTTTTCTTCAGCAACAATTCCAACTTTTAAACTTTCTTTTCTCATCAAACAATCGAGAATCCTCGTCAAAAACAGCAGCGTCACTTTTTTTTTTTTTACTTCTCACAAACCCTAGGTTAGGTTCTTCTTCTCAATTTAAACTTTGCAATAATACAGCAAGAATAACTCTTGTCTCGTTCCTTGATCACACGGACACATCTTGACAGGCACCAGGTCTTGGAGAAATAACATGCGTTTTCTTTCCAGCAAACCTTTTTTTTTAAAAAATCTCGAACCTTCTCTGCAACATCAATGGCAGCAGACTCCACGACTTTCTTCGTCTTCAACGCAGACTTTGATAACCCTAACCCCAACGACTCAGTTAAGTCATCTCAGTTCTCTACTCATATCGACAGCAATCACCACCTTCCATCAAAGGAATTCAATGGCATCAAGCTAGTTTCAGTCCCTGATTCACCAACTGAGATGCATCTCTTCAGCTCAACTACGTACAGCAACACGACTTTGACTAGTCTTCTTTCGCAGCCTTCTCATTCAGATTAATTAGTCATAACGTCAATCTTCTTTTGCAGCCTTCTTGTTCTGGAAAATCTCAACTACGTACATCAGCAACAAACTCAGAACTTCTCGGGTCTTCTCCTTTTTTTATGAAAAACTCGAACCCTGGTGAAGAACACGTCTTGCAGACCTTCAAACTAATGTAGCAGCAACAACTCAACTTCACAGACAATTCACGATCATGACAGCAACTCTTCGCCAACTGTTCCCTTTTTTTTTTAACTTTCTTTGACACGAACAAATCTCTTTTTTTTTTTTTTTTTTTTTTAAACCCTAACGCAGCAGCTTGACAAACTCCTACTTTAAAACTCAGAACATCGCACAACTTCTTCTTTATTGAAAAACAATTCTTTACCGAAAAGAAAACTTCTTTAACCTATCTTTCTCTAACTCTTTATCCTTCTCCTCTCCCTTCCTCTCACCTTGCTCTGATACCACATGTAGGATCGAGCAAGAGAGAGGAGAGCACACGCGGAAGCAAATAAAAGACTACATTGATAATCAGTTTGGTGTACATTCTCTCATGGCTTAACAGCCTACTTATAGTCTCACAAACTTGACAATCACTCAAAGTACTTTCCTAATACAAGCAAACTCTAAATAAAGCACACATTCCTAACATAACACAAACTCTAAATAGAACTCTTCTAGAACTCTCTAGAACCGGCACAACTTGCTCTTCTAGTTAACCCGAACTTCCAAATATCGCACCTTGTGTCAACTGTTCCAGTTGATCCAACTTGACTGCGTCAACTGCAGTAGTTGATCCATTCCGACTGTATCAACAACACTTGTTGATCCACGAACCAAATCCATATCTTGGTTTAACTTCCAACATGTTTGAAGGAGGAAGTGTAAAGGAAGAATTGGAGATTGGGTCATAATATTATGTGTTACTCTTGAAACAAGTCCAAGGGTTATTACTACAAAAATCGGTTCTGTTGTTATGACTTCTGAGCACATATCCCTCAAAAAACAATGTCTGATTTTAATTTTCGTAAGCTTATAACTTGTCAACCGCAGATAATGCTTGAGCTATTGACAATTTTTCTCTCCTTAATAATAAAAATACACTGATCCCATAAACCATGCCACACTACGACTGTCACTCGGCAAATACCCTAAATTTTTTTTTTCTAATTCTGGAAAAGATACGGTTTGATAGATGAATGAAGAATTACGATGTGATCATGTTAGCTATTTCATTTAATGAACTCTTTTTTCTCTATGTTTTTTTTTCTCCAGCAATTCATATTACTAACTAATTAACTTTACAATTACAACAAGTAGAATTTTATAATCTCTTGCAAAAATACTTAAATCTCATAAGTCATGAATCGATCATGAAAATTGAAGGTGTCACTTGCATTATCATGAGGCCTTCTTTACTAGGCATAAGAGAAGTGTTGATCTTGATCAGTTGTGCAGTTAGTTAGCAACTTAGCATGAACTTTAGGTGCAAAACGCTAAGCTAACACAACATTCTAAACTTGATAATTCATGAGCCAGCTTATGATTTATCAATTATACCTAACCATATTAAGCGAGAGCCATTACAACCGATCTTGGTATTAATCAAATTGCAAACCCCACCTCGATCTACTTGGGTTACTCTCTTCAACTCTATTTCCTCTGCTACTATATAATCTGGTGTACGTCAGTGCTTAATCATCAATTCCTCTTACTTTATTCTCCAAGTGAAAAATATCATGGAAATTAACTAGCTAGAAGTGGTTAATTAAGAAAAAATTAGAAAGTAATGTAGATGTATGATGTAGTTTCAACTCGGCGAACTTTCCATTTTTCTGATCATTATTTTAAGAATATGATATTTATATATACATTGGGGTGACTGTTACACTATCAGTACATAGTATCAAGTCGTATTTTTCATCCTCTACCCTCGGATGGGTACTTTTGCATCGTTGCATGTACACTCAGATAAGTTGCAAGTGGCAACTCTGTTTTCGAAGTGGCAGTAAGTGGTGGTCAGTCAAAAATAACAGTAATTGTATGTACTTTAATTCTTTGTACATGCTCGAACTCAAAAAGAATAAACAAACGATATGATGGAATGTCGATGTTTGGTGCATGGCATGGCCGCATGGCAGCGCATGCATATGATACCAAATCATTCATCTAACATCGCTTTTGTTTTTTTTTTTCCATTTTTGGCACCAAAAGAAGTATTCTTTGGAAAAAGATCAAAATTGATGTTGGTACATTTCAATGAAAGAAAAAACATAAAACTCACAAGTTTACGTATTCTCTCTATATATCCTTGACCACTAAGTAAAGTATCTCTTAACCTCTCGGTAGAAATAACCCTTTTTCTACTTCTTTTTTTCAGTTCAATCATCTCACTTAATTATCTAGATAGAAATTTCTGTAGTTCCAGGGATCCTACTAGATCTGAAATGAGATGGCGGTCACAAATTGCTATGAGGAGATGGTGGAGTGCTTACTCCGTCTTCCTCTTCCTCAACAACAAAAGAAGATGGTGGAATACTTATCTAATGATCAAACAATGATACAAACTGCGATAGAAGAACGTAATGAAGACATTTTGAGTCTTATGTGTGAAATGTGTGCGTCGGGTAACCATTACATGGAATCATTACTGGTGGACTGGAGAGATGATCAAGGAAATAGTATATTGCATCTGTCTGCGAAGATGGCGCCTCCTCATATACTCAATTCAATCCCTGGAGGTGCAGCTTTTCAAATAAGGCAGGACCTGAAATGGTTTAAGGTACGTATCGTACATCTCATCGAGTGCATTGAGCTAAATTGTGCAATTGTACCGGTATTCGAGGAACCATCGAACTTGAACTCTTGAAGATCAAGTTGTCTTTCTCGGTAGAGATTTAGATTATTCTACTGTCCCACCCGTTGCAATTCTAGCTATCGAGCTTATTTTCTTTAATTCCTGAGCATCTTTCCATGTTAACATAATTCTTTCTTCTTCTTTTTTTCCGATCAACAACATACAGTAATTCTTAATGTATGTTATATATATTGTGATATGCTAGCAGCTGTCACGAATCTGTCCTTGTTTATTTTTATCTTACAGAAGGTGGAAAGTATGATACAACCGCGAGGTAGGCTAACAAATAGAAACAAAGAAACTGCTCAACATATCTTTAGAAAGGAACACAAGGGCCTGCTAAAAGAAGGGGAAAATTGGATGAAGAGTACAGCTGCAGTTTGGATGAAGGTAGCCAGTCTCGTCACCGCCATAACATTGTTGTCTGTAGTTATCTCAGCACTTGGTGGCGCCAACAATGGCATACACAAGAACCCATTTGTAATATTTGCAGTAGCCTTGGCTCTCATATCATCGTTCACATCTGTCATTATGTTTTACTCGATTATATTATCTTATTATGCAGAAGAGGAATTTCTTACCTCGTTGCCTCTAAAGTTGGTATTAGGTCATGCGACACTTTGTTTCTCTCTAGCTATGATGTTGGTAACCTACACCGCACAACTTAATATCGTAATGGGAAACGATGTATATGGTGTACAGTTGTTTGCTGCTATTCTTGTGCTCCTTGTGCTTGTGCTCGCGGTGGGGTTCACCTTCTCACAAATAAAATTGCTCATCCAAATGTTCCGCTTCACATACCGGCGAACCGGCTGATCAGGATTAGCAATATGGTGGTTTAACGAACTATTATAAAGCCAAGTGAATTTACGGAAGTAATGGATCTGTCATTTAAGTTGTTAACTGTTTCCTTGTGGTGGGTTATATTGATCTGAAAAAATAACTATATGTGTGTGTGATTTTTATTAAGAGACTTATGATCTCTGAGTAGTTGTTAATTCATCACTAACTAAATTTCACGATTGATGAACCTGTTATGAAAACTTAAGGTCTTATTTGCGTTATCATGGCAGTTGGCATCTCCTATATATGCTTTGTTCTTATTTTCATTCATATTTCAAAAACGTTTCGAACGAGAATCAGATGAGATAAAAAATTGAAAAATGTGAAGAAATAAATGTATTAAATAAAAATCAAACTAGCATATGCCATTATGCCTGTTTTAATTTCCTAAACATGTAACTTCTCATCAGCAGACACATAATGAGAATTTTCTTTGCTGAAAATAATCAATGAAACGAAAAGTAGACTCCGAGCCTTAAAAACTATCACACCAATGGAGGAAATACACAAAAGTGTGACTGATAAGTGACTTTCTTCCAAAAGTGTGACTGATTCCCAATATCTTCCAAAAGTGTGACTGAAAATAACTAATGGCTAAGATACCCTTTGACCCTTGATGTCCACATATGGCTGGGGATTAAGGTAAATATTAATCCGTATATTTACACTAATTCAAGACACCCAAAGATACGATTAGTACACCACTAATTCAATACGCACCCAATACGCACCCATATACTAGTACTCCACACTGCATCGATACTTCCAGGAGAAGGTTCACCCTCCTCTCAAAGAACTCTGGCGAGCGAAAATCTTCAGAGAAAATTTCAAAACTCATAAATTTTCAAACTCCCTTCTCAATCTCTTCAATCCACTTAACTCAGGAGAACTCTCAAAGATATCTAATCGAAGGTATCAAAACCGTCCTTTTAGTCTGTTCTCAGAATTGAATTTTAAACCCTAGAAATTTTAAACCCTAGAAATTTAAATTCTAATCTTAGCTTTGATGATGATCGCAGAGAAGAATCAGTCCAAATACTTGAAGATACTTGAAGATATTGGGAATCAGGAGAAGAATCAGTCCAAATACTTTGATGATTGAAAGGTAAGCTGGTTCCTTATTTGTCATTTATCTCTAGTAAAATTACTAAATAGACAAATCAATCTAGATTTTGCAATTATATGTGTTTTTTTAGTTGAATCATAATGTCTAAAAGCTTAGGTATGTGTTTGATTTCTCTTTTGTGACATGATTTCAGTTTGAGTTTACTGACATGAAACATACAATTTGGGGTTTATGTTTTCTGTTAGTTTTCGGTTTTAATGGACGAAAAGGGTTTATATTTTTCATGTCAGTCTGGTGGAGAAGGAACTTACAGATGGATATACACTGAAATTGAAGCCTTTTTATCAATTAATTTGATGGGTTTTGTTTAAAATTGAATCTAAACAGCTGACTTCATGGTGATATAGATACCTACAAGATTAAATGTCTTCTAAGTCATCAAGAGCCTAAACTAGGAAGAACTACTAGTTCTAGAGGCTTGAGATGATATTTACTGATGCTTAAATATGAACATCTAATGTCTTCTAAGTAACAAGGTCTTTCCAACTGTCCTCATATGTGAAAGAAACCCAACCGTAGCTAATCCTTTGTTAGTAAGCATTCGTAAGTTAGTAACTAATCCAAAATTTGTAGGTACAAACAATGGGTTCTCAGATTGCCCAAGAATGAGCGAGATGATGGGAATCTTAGTAAGAATGATGAATATATAGACCTCGAAGGAAGACATATGTATTTTGAGTCGAAATCTGCAGTCCCGCAGAGGACAGTATATATGACATACTAACAAGGCGCTTTATGCAGTTTTGAGAACTTATCTAATAATTATTAGTAACTTGTACAACGTTTATTTCAACTTTATATTGTGTTTCACAGTTGTTTTGTGTACCCTTCAAAGTACCTGGGACAAACCAGTGATGCAAGCACATACTCCAACCTTAGGTTCACTATCGACTTGTGGAGTGTGTTGTTCGAAGAAGAGATGGCCCCTGTTCAAGACAATCGCAATAGGGCACTTAATGGACATTCCACGAGATCAAAGTTGGTCTAAAGCCATATTTTGTTTTCTCGATGAGTCGTCGATCAAAGTCGAACCTCGGAGAATATTTGAATGATGAGATCCTTTTAGGGTAAAGGATACAAACTTGTGCTTTGGAAAAGGAATTTTTTCTCGATATCCAGGACTTAGATTCCTGGATTTGAGGGATGGACATTCCGATTTTGACTCTCCACCGAAGATGTCAAGGCTAAAGCATAAGTATTTTTCACCGATAATGAGAATCACCTGAGGGCACTTGTATGACTTTCTTTTTGCAATGGATCTCCAAGGACCGGCAGAGGTTGTCGGAGAAACCAAAAGAATGCCATTAAAAACGATCGGGATAAAATGTTGCTGTCGCAGGAAATGTGAAGGGAGTGAAATGGTTCATTGGGAAGGTAATGATAGGGTGAAGGTGGCATTAGTCTATGTGGTACACATGTTCTTGTTGGGGCACCAAGACATCCATGGGATAGAAGAAGATCTTTGGGACTTGTGGACAACCTTTCGAGTTCAACAAGTACCCATGGGCCGAAAGGGTGTACGAGGCCACTATACCAAAACGTGAAAATGCATTTAAATCTTCTATCAAGCCAAAAGGAATGACACAAGTGTTGGTGGTAATATAAATTTATTTCTGTTTCAAAATTCATATGTTTAGGCTCTATGTTTTTTGCATATCCATTAACTTCGATTGTGGTTCTAATAGTTTTTGTTTGTATTTTAGGTTTGGTTCCTTATGATGTTCCTGTGTGCTTGGTGATATGGGAAAAGAGATTAGTATTAAAGGGTGGCACCCTCATATTCTAGACGTGTTGTGCACGGAAAGGTTAGGCATCGTCGGCTATGTTGTTCGGTGATTCGTTCGGACGTGAGTGAATCAATGATGCAGTATCGCAATGATCCATAACTGTTGGTAATTATGGGGGTAGCCAAGGGACCCCTAGGTTATCAACAACCGGAGGATCTCGAGACTCGAAATTAAGTTAGGAAAGCAATGGCAGATCAAGATGAGGTTGTTGTGGAAGATTTGGAGGCGAAGAGCGAGGGAAAAAGGAGGACATGCCGAGGGATCCTATAGTAGCTCAATTACGTGATATGGTGGATGACTTAAAGCGTCAAAATGAAGAGAGAGAAATGAAATTCAGCAAGCCGAGATGATGGCGAAAATGATGGCAATGCTCAAAATGCAAGAGAAATTACTCCCGCCGAGGAGACCTAATGTGGGTGGATTTGATTTGATTTTAAATCATGTTAATTTGTTATGAAAATTGACGAACCCGCATAGATCTAACTCGTTTAAAAACCATTTCCAAACTTCACGTTAATGTGGTCCCGTACATGAATTGGAGGCAAATCCCGTAACACGTAAGATGAACATTATGAGACTTTTGAGGACTATTGTGGTCGATTCCCCGAGCAAGATAATGATGAAAATTTTCTTGATGATTTTGGTGGTGAATCACTAGATGATTTTTGTGAAGCTAACACGGTGTAGAATCAGAGTTGGAAACAATGAGGCGTAAATAATAAGCACGAGATAGCCCGTGAGGTTTCACCGGTAAGTATTTCTTGCATCCTTTTGTGGGACAAATATAATCCTCTAGTCATTTGGGTCCGGGAGTATGGTATGGCTTGTTAATCCCGGTATATTTTTCTACAACCTGTTCGTCTCTAATTAAAATTTCATTTCAATGTCTCCGGCCTCTCAGTATATGTAGGACGATGTGTTTAACGTAAATCAAGAGCAAGAAAAATAGTCCACATCGGGACAATGAGAAACTTTCTAAAGTTGTGAGAAAAAGGATGCTGTGGCCCCTGGTGAAGTCACCATTTACTACTTATGAGAGACTACTCCTAAAATCCAACATCCAGTTAGGATCTTTGAAGAAGAGATTTGATATTGTCACGACGCTGTTCTTGCCGATGAGTCAAATCCAAGGAAGGTTCGTAGTATGGTGGATTTGAGCAAAGGATGACGTTGATGCGAGAATGGTAAGAGAAAGGCTTCCGTGAATTTGGACAATGGGTGTAGCACTTGACGTGCATGGTGCAACCGATGTTCAAGGTCTCGGTAGGAGAGGTGCGAAGAAACGTAAAGCCTCGTGTAAATTATTTCAATAACTTCCAATCTGATCGATTGAGGGTAGCGCCGGCTGACATTGTCGGTGTGAATAATTTTATAGACCAAGGTTGAGTGTCTATGGTATATCCTTATACTTTATATTATTGGGTGTCCTTGTTTATTTAGAAAGTAACTCTATACTATCGTGTTGTTATTGTTTGGTATAGGGATGACGGTGCAAACGGATCCTTATTAGGTTGTCAGGATTTTAAGAAATTACTAAGGGCTAGGGAGCCTCTAGGGACGGATGTAAGTTAATTTGCATTAAACTTCAACATTAATATAAGAGTTTTAATCTCTCGTTTTAAGTATTGTAATATGGTTAAACTTATGTGTTTTGGATTGTCATGCAAGATATCAATGTAATGTTGCGCTCATGCGCGAGTCAACCTCGGGCGATATGGTAATTGGACAACAATTGTGATTACTTTGAAGTATGTTATGTGACAAAAGAACACAAATTTCGGTTGTAAATTATTTGTAATTTTTATGGTAAAGCATTGTTGTAACTGTAACTAACCATCGTTTTTTTTTTCCTTAGCCTCTTATAAAGGGGGGAAAGAACAAGACAAAGGAGGTGGCAGAATATAGAATGGGATTAGCCAGCGGGGCTAAGACTTGGGAAACCGTCTCTATGGTATATGGTGTGGTGCATCTTGTCGACAAACAACACTGGGTCGCTATAAGTATCAACATAGGGGGGCAGATAATTCTTATTTATGATTCCATTAGACCGAAACGGAGTGTTGGTAATGATGGGGTCCATGTAGAAATCAGAAGATAGCGGACTATTTGGAGGATAACTCGGTACGACGGGTCTTTGAGAGTCAAGTTCGAGAGGATTGCCTCAACAACCCGATAGGTAACTAATCTTTACCAGTGCAATTAATGCACAATTTCTTGAGTATAATTACCTATTTCCCCGAGTTACACATTGCTTAGTTGTCTCGATAGCCAAAACTGGTTGATTGATGCTATGCCTTGATTAATTGCCATGAATGCTTGCTGAACCAGTACTTCACATAGCATTATAAACCCTGCAACATCTGGTATTTTAGTCTGTGTCACTGTGGTAGTTATGGGAAACTGACAGTTCATTCTCCACCTCTTCCTTGCGCAACCTAGTCCGCTCCAGATATATGACTAGCCCGTGAATTGGTCTTTTTCGCCATTTTCGCTCCAAATGAATAATTTCCGCTTCTTTCCTCCGTGCGACTCCGAGTACCTAATAACTCAAATTCGCACATAAGATATACAATTTACAAGAAAAGTAGCAAAGAAAGCATAAACAATAGATATAAATATAGGTGCTTTACAACACCTATCAACAATGGAGTAATAATTTCGCATGATTAGTTCGCAATACTCCTTATTCGCATTCAAGGATGGGTACTTCTTATATTTCGAGGATTAATACTTTTTATACTTCTTCAAGGATACTTCATACTTCATACTTCGTATACTTCAGGATGATACTTCTAATTACTTCTCAAATCTTCGGAACTTCACAAAATAATAGAGGCAAGTACGTACTTTTCAAGAAAAGTATTCTTTCGCGTAGTTCCTTCATCAACAAAGATCAAAGACTACTACAACAATGGATTTGTTAGTGTGCGAGATGCATTCATTTCCTTAGCCTGCGAGAACATAGCAAGAGTCTGCGAGAAGGTAGCAAGAACCTACGAGAATGTAGCAAGAGCCTAAGAGAACGTCGCGGGAGCATGAAACAATATTAGCTGTGCTCCAGTATAAGTGAGTTGTCATCCACTATGTAAACACCTATATAAAGAGAAAGGCAGGAGAGAGAAGGGGGGATACACATTTTGTGAAAGAGGGAGACACATTTATGTAAGGAGAGATTTATTTTCTTTATCATTTTCTTCCCCAAAAACTAGATCTAGAGCTCTACCAAATATCCATTAATGGAGATTGTAAATGCAATAATCATGTAATTCAAACAATCATAGTGAAGAACCATGGATGTAGATCACATTGATCGAACCATGTAAAAAATCCTTGTGTCCATCTTTACAATTTTAGCACTTTTATCTTTATTTTCATATCAAATAAATTTAGATCTAGAAATTATTATCATGATATCATAAGGGGTGTTAGTTGTGGGATTTCCTGCAACTACAATCTCTATGGTTCCTCCTCTTCCCCTAACAAGAGATACCAAAAAAAACGGAGGTTCAGATCTAACATGCATTATTATTTAGAAACCGAACTCTTACATATTAAAATTACTGACGAAGTATAAAATATTAAAATATATAGATCATTAATCTGCAATTGAATCTTTGGAAACTCAAAAATTTGAAATGGAAAATATAAATTTATATTCAATCTCAAAGATTTGAGTAGTACAATATGAAGCAATAAAAGTTACTACATCCACGCGCCGGCTGGTTCCACGAGTTCAGATAGGAATACTTAAAGAAATTAAGGTCTCGTTCTCTATATTGGTGAAACTAAGGATCCAAAGGTCTAAATATTCATTTATGGCCCCTCATCTGAACATGAATATCTCCATTTCGTATTCTACGTCCAGTCTTACCTGAACTAATACGTCCATTCCTACGTGAACCAACTCTTGGTATAGGTTTTGCCATCTTTTATCATCTCATCGAGAGATCTGAGTTAGGCAGGGGAATGAAACCCGAAAATTTAAACAAACTCTGGGCATATATGTTTTACTATCTTTTATCATCTCATAAATATGAGTCAGAGGAGTAGAGAAGACTATGTAAAGATAGATCTGAGTAAGTCCGGTGAATGAACCCCAAAAGACTACGGAAAGATAGATCTGAGTAAGGCCGGTGAATGAAACCCAAAAGTTCAAACTGGAAGACACCGTGGAATTTCCAATCAAGATAAAAGATAAAATGATAGAAGTGTATGGGCTTCTAACTCAAAGCCAATTGACAATGAGTGGAGTGGCCATACATACACTACACAAAATTTCTGGATTAGTAACAAGAATTCGTAATGGCTTTTGAGCCGTTACAATTTCCCTTTACAAATGGCCGTTATTTTAAAATTTCGTAACAGTCAAGTCAGTTACTAAATTTTAAAAATTGTAACAAGTCCAAGTCGTTACGAATTTTTTTTCACACTTGGGTCGTCACACCTTGAGTATGTGCGTGTGCGACTCACACGCCTTGCATTATATTTGCACCCACGCTTGGTTATACGAGAGGATATTTCCTCCCACGAGTGTGCCATTCAAATGCGTGAATTCCATGGATAAGCCGGGCAAAGTGGACATAAATCGAGTTTCACTTTCATCTAACTTTTTCTCTCTTCTCGCCCTGCGTATGTTGTGCGATAAAACTAGGGTTTAGATAACTTTCAATCATCGATCGTATTAGCGAGAAACATCACGTAAATCTCTTTAATCGTCTCAATACCTTTCAATCGTAAGTGTTAATTGTTATAAATTTTTCGATTTTTAGGGTTTCATCTTTTTTTTAATCGATCCGTTTTTTAGGGCTTCATTTCATTTTCATTTTTACTTTTTCCATTTTTTAATCCGTGAATCTAAAACGATTTGTTTAGGATGAGTTATGTTTTGTTAATCTTCCTCATATAAATCTAATTCGATTTTTTTTTTCTAATTTCTGTTAGGGTTTGAAGAATTTTGAAGACTTGAGGATCAAGAATTTTGAAGGTATAAATCTTCTTCATATGAACTGATTTTAGGGTTTCATATAAATCTTCTTCATATGGTCTTTGTAATGTAAGAGAATACTCTTATAAACCGACGAGAAACTCTGTAAGGAGAAGAAGGGAGAAAAATTCATCTACGAGCATCAATAACTTTTACCTAAAAATTCTATGAACCTAAGTGATTGAAAGTGAGGTTTTTGGGTGTGCGTAACTTGTCGATCGATAGGAGTTTAAGGGTGAGAGAAATGGATTTCTTATGTTCTTACCGATTGAATATTGGAGGTAAGATTCAACCTTGATTATTCATATTCTCAAACAGTTGAAAATTATATAACTTGCTCAATGATTATGTCCCTAAAGCGTTATCAATTTTGTTGTCTGATCAAGTATTAAGAGTTTAGGGTTTCTGTGGAAATTGATTTCATCTCTGCCTAACTCTGAATCATGATAGAAATGGAACTCTAAATATTGATGTGATTAGAGAATCCTTAGAAATGGTTGAACTCTAAATAAGGCTGATGGGAAGTGAACTGCAGTGGGGTTGGCATCAACTTTTCTACCTTATAGATTACAAGTTAAGTACTTCACTTGGTTATACTTGTATTATTAAGTTTAAATTTGTGGATTTAACACTCAGTTTATACTTGCGAGGTATTGCGCTGGTGGGAAGTGAACTGCAGTGGGGTTGGCATCAACTTGTGTACCTTCTAGATTACAAGTTAAGTACTTCACTTGTATACTTGATTGATTTTATATTTCTTATAATTGTGTACTCAGTTCTTCTGGTGAGAGAGCTTATTATCTTTGGTTGGTTGCAGGACCAAAGATAGTGCGAACTAATGAAGCTTATGGAGTTTTCCAGCTGAAAGTACATTAACTGAGGAGGATGTTTCCATTTTTTTTCAAGTATAGATGCTAAACTTCTTTACTTATGTAAACTATTTCCTTTAGCAAGTGGTTCCTTATTTGTAATGCATCTAATGTAAACTATCTCACCCACCCAATCTTCAACTCGTATGCCCTTTTCACTCGACTTGCTTTTCCGAATGATGGAAGTTTTTTGTTCTATAGGTTTCATCTGACCTTTATCTCTGATTTCAGGTACCACACAGAGCATGAATTGCTCAGATACCTTCAAGATTTCAAGGTAAAGATCTATCATTATGTATCACCTTGTCTGCGGTTGTTCTATATCATCTTTGAATTCATATGTTCTTATTATGTCAAAAGTAGCTTGTTAACTAATGTCAGGCTTCTTTTTATTGCGGGTTTTGTGCCGCTCAAGATATAATTCTACGGTTATCGCTTTGAAGACTTCATATCTAAGAACTTATAATGACTTGTACTTATGGTACCCTTTAATCTCATTTTGGATATGTCGCTTTTGTTTAGTGAAGAAGGTACACATATATATCATGTTCAAGTCAGGTTAGTTCTTCTGACTGCAACTATATATATCATGTTCTTTTCTGTTGGCTTAACCTAAAATAGTCAAATTGATGTTTACTATTGGCTGTTTCAGATTTGGTGAACAACCATGGTACCATTGCAAGGTATGGAACCAAAGAATTCATGTAAGTTGTGGCTGCTTTGGTGCTGGAGCAAATGTAAGTTGCCCTTCCACCTCTCTTTCTACCTCGGCAGCAAAGAACCTCATAATATCTCCCCTCTAGTTTTGTTGTGCATACTTCCGACATCTAAATAGATATTTTTTGTGTTTGCAGAGTTAATTGAATTGAATCTCCGTTGCAAGTTTGGAGCGGAAATGTTAGAGAACAAGGCAAATCATTAGGTTGAGAGCAAAGATGCAAGTTTTGTAAGTTTCTATGTGTTTCTAAGTTAGATGAGTTTGTGAACATAAGAATTTCTATGAACTGATACTTAGTATCCCCCTAGTATTTCATACTTGACAAAAATTTTGATACTTAGAAGAATTTAAGTTCTTTTGTGTATTAAGCTATTTGAATGTGATAAGAATTGATTGAATGTGAGATGAATTTGATTGAAGAAAATATTTTTGATTGTGGAGGATGAAATGAAATGTGTATGCAGGTAGTTTTTTTGGAATTCCGACTTATTTCCGGCAGAAAATGAATTGCGATCACCTTGACCGGTCAATGTTGATATGCAATACTTTTTTGTTGTTATTTGAAAAAAATTCGTGAATCACTGTTAGTTGTTTCTAATATGCCACGTAGTAACG
This sequence comes from Papaver armeniacum, assembly GCA_023531295.1. Taxonomy (NCBI): domain Eukaryota; kingdom Viridiplantae; phylum Streptophyta; class Magnoliopsida; order Ranunculales; family Papaveraceae; genus Papaver; species Papaver armeniacum. Next base: position 76,015 of record JAJJWW010013427.1, read on the forward strand.
GTTCGAGGATGTTACGACTATGGTGTTACAAAAAAATTCGTAACGGCCCTCAGTTGTTACCACGTGTCAAATTTGTAACGTCCCTCCGCGGTTACTAGGGTCGTTACAATAAAAATTCGTAACGGCCCTATTGCCGTTACAAAAAAAATGTAACACCCATTTTTGCAACAGGTGAGAGCCGTTACAACCCGTTTTAGTAACGGCTCGGAGTCTCATTACGAATCCGAGAATTTGGTGTAGTGATATGGACAATCCTGGCTAAGGGGTTTGATCTATGTGGGACTATCATCCACAACAGATTTGGTGTCATCCGCCTCCAGCGGATTGAGGATTCATTTAAAACTGCGCGGACCAGTTAAATCACCTTGCCTACCAACCATATCCGCGAGAGGATCTTCCTCAACCGTCCACGGGTCTTCCACAACCGCCAAGTACAATTTCTGTTTGTCAAATATTATTTTATTGTTATCTCACTTTATTTTATTTTATTTCATCTAAATATAATATTTCATATTTTGATTTTCTTTTATAAAACATTTCATATTAATATGAAATAATAGCGCTCTCGAAAAAGCAAATTTGTTCATTTTGCTTTGATTTTTCATAATGAAAAATCTCGTTTGCTCATCACATGGCTCACCAAGAAAATTTATATGGTTATTACCATTGGAATTGCCCTAAGTTCAATCACAAGTTCTTTTATGCATTAAGTACAATCAGTGGTTTATTTTAATTTTTTAGAACTAGAATATAACATGTATCGTGACGGCACGACGCGATAATAAGTAATCTCAATATATTTTTAACAGTTATTAAAAAACCTGGCTTGATTGGGGTATACCCAAATTAATTGGGGTATACCCAATAAGACAAAATAGGGTCATTTTGAAGTAAAACCAAGCCACCCTTAACCTTGTATTTTCAAAATGGCAAAATTGCCCTCGTTTAATTAACATTAAAATTTTGATTAGATTAATTAATTAAGTTTAAATTGATTGAATAGATTAAAACTTATGAATTTTAAGTTATGGAATTTTGTTTTTGATTGAACTTTTGTGGGATGATTTTTGATGATTTTTTTTTTTTTTTTTTGAGATATCTCTTGCAACGAAAATGAAGCACACAACCGAAATACTTCTAAAAAGGGGATTGCAAATCAAGTTATATGAAATCATACTCAAAATCAAAGAATAAATCAGCACTTTCAGTTACGGAAAGTATGAAAAGTCGGCAAGGTCTTCATCACGACTTCGCCGCCAAAAGTTGCCTAAGATGATCTTCATCGTCGACCTTGCCGACTTTTGTTTTTTGACATCTGGGAGATGACATAAAAATTATTGGCCGGCAAGGTATTCAAAAATACCCTTCCTGGCTGTTTTTGGCCGGCAAGGTATTCAAAAATACCCTTCCTAAATTTGTATTGGCTTGCAAGGTCTTCAAAAAATACCTCACGGCCGTTGAAATTTTTTGGGGCCGCGCCATGGTTGTTATGAAAAGTCGGAAGATATGCATGTCACGACCTTGCCTACGAAGACACAAAAATCATAAATTTTGATTTCTAACTTAATATATGGTATCTGAGATTGGGTATTATTTTGTACCCAATCTCAAATCGAGTATGTACATACTCAGTTTGAGATTGGGTACAAAATAATACCCAATTTCAAAACCCGTATGATTCATTTTTTTTTTCTTTTTTTTTTTTATCTCATCATGTATGATTAGAGTGAATAGAGTTTTTGGGAAAACAATTTGAAATTTTTTTGTGAAGGATTCAACCGGCAAGGTTTGGGGGGGACAATTTGGTCTTTCAATATCATTTAGACACCCCTTAGCACACTAGGTTGGATGGCTTTAAATTTGGTATACCACAATCAAGCCAGGTTAAAAAACATGACAATTGATTTTTAGTATTTCCTTTTTTAATTGTCATGTGTTTTCATGAGTTTATTTTAACACAAAAATAATCATCACGTTTTATATACTCCATCTGTTTTTGGAAAAGAGATACTTTCACTTTTTCATTTTAGCCTAAAAATAGGCCAAATTAAAAAAGTGAAAGTATCTATTTTCCAGAGACGGAGGGATTACCTTTTAATGTTACATGTTTTGTGGCATTACGTAATTAACACGGTATGGTGTTGCTTTCCAATAGTGGCCACCACCACAAAAAATGTACTATGTTATTGCTCTCCAGTACTCGCCCCCACCACAAAAATGTACGACACCATTTTTTTCCACCAACATCTAGTGGGAGATCCAAGGGTCGACTAACCTGGCTGTATCTCCCTCAGTGTCAATTTCTGACTCCGATAGGTTGTTGGACGTAATTCAAATTTTTCAACCACAATCTATTACATCGTGGAAGCACATACACCAATAGGTTAATGGAGACCATGATTGAGCTATATAGTTATTCCCTCCCCTAGATAGTTCTTTGCTCTCCGGAACCTGGCTAGCTCTTTACTGGTGGAGTGATGTGTGGCCAGGTAAGCTATAATATTAATTATAATTAGGTGCGACATTTTTTTTGCTCCACTCCTCAAACTTCTGTGCCGGATCACCATATTCATCTCTAGGTAAACTAACGTATGGATTTCTGCACGTTTCCCAATTTCTTTTACTATATCTTCCTCTCTTGTATGATCGTCGCTGGACTAAGCTATTTCTTAGTTGACATCCCGTTTAGCAACATGAAGTTCCATGTCGCGGATGCGTCATTAACACGATTCAACTTAACCAGTGATGGTATACTTCATTACGATCTTACTTTTAACATCACCGTAAGGAACAGCAACAAGAAGATTGGTATTTGGTATGAACAATTGGAATCTACAACTTCATGTTATGGTAAGGATTTGGGTTTGGTTTCTTTGACTCCTTTCCGTCAAGGCCCTAAGAATACAACACTACTTCGTCCAGTATTGCAGGGAATCACCTCGTTAAGTTTACAAGGTTCTAATCTAAGGGATTTCAATAATGATCAGACGGATGGAAGTTATAGCATTTTTCTAAATTTTAACGTTATAGCGAGATTGAAGTATCCTGGTGTTGGAGGGAGTCGTCCATGGTATTACAAAGTTAAGTGTGGTTTAGTGAGACTACCGTTGTTGTTGGTTAATTCTTCTACTCATGCTGGATTGTTCAACACGAGGAGGTGCAAAGTATCTTTTTATAAGATTATGTAATTAATAACCAGGTCCCGCTCCTGCATCATCAGATAAGTGTTGTTGTTTGACCGTTTGTATATTATCCTGAGGATTGCTATTTCGACTACCTTAACTTGGATTCTTTTCTACAAGCTGCCTCAATATGTAAATCCATGGTGTTAAGAAAGGGTGACTTCTGTTTTCACCGGTTGTAATAACCGCTTTATTTTTTACTTTTGTTCTTTTTTTTATTTTTTTTTTTTTTTTTTTGTCATGCATGTGTAAGCTGGATAAATTAAAGAGTGTCAAGGGAGGGCATCTCATGGACAATTTGTTGTTGTTGTTGTTGTTGTTGTATCAAGTGGGTATTGGCTGGTGCAGATGTGCCGTAAAGGCAGTGTCGCAATATTTGTGAAATGCAAATACTTAAACAACAATTCTTTATAAGTGGGAATAGTGGGAAACTGCCGTATTTGCATTTGCAAAATAGAATCCATATACGGATCTTTGCTTATTTCAATTGCTAAACTAAGGAAAGAAACCAGATGTAAAACGAAACAAGTTACCGACCGGTAGTCAACCCTTTGTTTCTCTTGCTTAAAAAATATTAACCATCGTGATAAAAAATCCCAATCCATTAAGATTTAGGGAATAGGCATATTATTTTCCAAAATCATCTTAATCATGTCCAAAGATATATGATCAATGGAATCAAAACAACTCAAACACATTAAAAGCATCATCCGTCTACCTCTTTAATTCAACTCTTTAACTAAATCGTGATCATATACAGATCAAAAATGAAAAATAAAAAAAAGAAACAGCAAAGACCTAATCTTCTACCACACAATTAAAAAGAAAGAGGACTAGAATAAGAATGAGAGAAATAGTCCAAGTTAGTTTAACTTCTCTGTTCTTGGTCCTTGGTAGTTAAAAAGTTTAAGGCTGTAAACTCAAATGAGGTTATAAAAATTGGCGGAGAGTTTATCTTACACCTCGTTATTGTTGGAAGTATAAGCGTGTCTTTACTTCTTTTATGTTTACTTTAGCAGCCGGTGTATTAGGAGTGTCAGCTTTATCTTTATCTTTGAGTCACTAGGTTAGGTCTTATCTTTTAGTCAAGTTGTTTGTATAAGTAGAACAATATGTTATGTATCTAAAATCAATCAACACAATTATCTTTCACTACAAATTCTGTCATGGCATCAAGAGCCAGGAGAAACCCTAGCCGTTTCTCAGATCCTGTGACCTAAACCATCAAATTAAATTCTAAGTTATCTCCATTGTCTACACATCTACAATCATTATCCAACCCTCAGCATAGTTTTTGATCTAATCTCTGAAGTTGGAAATCAATATCATGGAGCACCATCACTATTTTGTAGGCGACTAAATCATCTCCATTTTCTGCTCATAAGTTTGAACAACAACAATTTCAACCATCTTCTCTACACTTTCTTCAATCTTATTGAAAACCCCCAACTATTTTTCATCCTAAACATCTCAACACTACTCAGATCTGCAACTCCAAAAATTAGATTTGGTACCCACTTTCTTTGATGGTCTCGTCTAGTGCTTCCGCTATCGATTGATGGTTATTTGCTCCTCAGTTAAACTTCTTGCATCAGATCAAGTTTTCTAGAAGTTATCAGGGAAGATCTTGAGTTGTTGTTATTGTTTGAAGTTGTAGTTTGCAACAATTTAGTAAGGAAATTGGGTTCGAGTTGGTAATTCTTAGCTCGAGTAAATCAAAGATACAAAATTGATATTTGTTGTCGTAAGAATGTGTGTTGAATGGTGAGATCAATGGGGATTAAGGTTTTTTTTTTTTTGAAGGAATGTAAAACTTGGGTTGTTATCTGAATTCTAATTATAAGCGGACACAATAAGGGTTTGATCTATATAAGTTGAACACAACACCTTAAAGGAGATGCACCTCATCTGCTTGTGTAAACTCCAGATAGATGAGCTAATCCAACATCTCATCCCAACATCAAATGGGATAAATCAAGTTTCTACAAAGGTGATAAATCTATATTTCCTTAATTGATTTCAGTAAAATGTTTGATGTGATGCATTTATTATCCACAACCTCAAGAAAACCAGTCAACAATCTTCTTCAAAACCATTTGAAAACATTCAAAAATCCATTATCAACACCAATTCATGATTTGTTTACACCATTAAATCTTTTAAAATACTTGTTTACATCATTAGAACCACCACACTTATTACACATTTTAATACCAGTGTACAACATCTTAGTTCTTGGATTCAACTTTGTTTCACACCTAATCCAGAACATTACATTTTATTTGTTACCCAACACGGAATCTTACATTTTATCAGTTAACCAACACTGAACTTTACCACACTTTATCAGTTAACCAACACTGAAAACCACCACATTTTATCAGTTAACCAACACTGAACTTTACCATACTTTATCAGTTAACCAACACTGAACTTACCACACTTTATCAGTTAACCAACACTGAAAAACCACCACATTTTATCTGTTAACCAACACAGAAAACCATCATGTTTTATATGTTACCAACAAAGAATGCCACCATTCGAGGAGAAGAGAAATTGAAGAATGAATAATATTTTGCTTTATTTCCTGTTTACAAATTCATCCCTTTGTATGGGCAATGGGCATCAATTTGAGGGGGAGTATTAGGAACGCCAACAACTTTCAGCATTCATGAGGGTGAACATAAGGACTACTATCCTCAACTTTGGTATTGAATTGCATCTCACTTTGTCGTTTCCGCTGCTCAAATCAAACTCGACATTATAAGTGTTAGTTTACTGGAGTTTGTAGCTTGATATATAACTAAACTTTATGAACCTGATAATACCGAAGTTGACCAAGTTTCATCTTGGTACCAAGACTACAGTTGAGAAATTTTTACCTTCTTCTACTATTCCACATTTTGGTATTGGTCCATTTTCTTCAGTGGATCCTTTGAGAATCAAAGTCTGGTTATGTTGTGTTGGTTCATACTTCTTTCACAACCGCAAGTGCTGATATTGTGAAGCTCCTACAACAAATAGATATTGCCAATTGCAAGCTGAAATAACCTCTAAACTACAAGTTCCTCAAGTGCTACATCTGCTAAATATGGAGGGAGTTGTCTAGATGTGAAGTTTGGTTGTGCTAATTTCAGATGAAGAGCAAATTCAATATTCTAATACAACTTGCAGCTAGAAGAATGAAGACTTTTTATTTGCAAGATTTTATTCACTTCTGTTTTTCACTTTAGGCAGACTGATGTAGTTACTCCCTACTTCAGTTTGAGGGGAGTGTTAGAAGTATAAGCGTGTCTTTCCTTCTTTTATCTTTACTTTAGCAGCCGGTGTATTAGGAGTGTCAGCTTTATCTTTATCTTTGAGTCACTAGGTTAGGTCTTATCTTTTAGTCAAGTTGTTTGTATAAGTAGAACAATATGTTATGTATCTAAAATCAATCAACACAATTATCTTTCACTACAAATTCTGTCAGTTATAAGCCTCTTGTATCCTCCATTTTTGTTCAAATAATATCAGTATTCAACATTTACGCTCTTCAACATTTTATCAAATACCAAAACCCATTGACCAATCTTCGTAATAAGTCTAGAAAGCTTGAAAAGACATCCATCAAATGAAGTAAAACACATCTATAAACAAAGCTTTATAGAAACCTGCCTCAATATGTAAATCCATGGTGTTAAGAAAGTGTGACTTCTGTTTTCACTGGTTGTAATAACCGCTTTATTTTTTACCTTTCTTCTTTTTTTTTATTATTATTATTATATTATTTATGTTTTTTTGTCATGCGTGTGTAAGTGGATAAATTAAAGAGTGTCAAGGCGGGGGCATCTCATGGATAATTTTTTTGTTGTTGTTGTTGTATCAAGTGGGTATTGGCTGGTGCAGATGTGCCGTATTGGCGGTGTCGCAATATTCGTGAAATGCAAATACTTAAACAACAATTCTTTAAGTGGGAATAGATAAACGACAAAATTGGTTAAAAAGACCAAAATCAACAATTCCTAGGTGAAAAAGATATGTAGATTTTGACTGTTTAAATGGACGAGAATGTAAAAATAGTCAGGATGTAACCAGTTTCATCTTACCCATTTTCAAATACTTTTTCTTATTTTAATTTACATCAGGATGCATCTAGTTTCATCCTCACTCTTTTTTAAGATTAAGTCAGGATGAATCCAGTTTCATTCTTGCTATTCTTTTGGTGTCCATTTCACCCATACTAATTTTTACTCGTCCATTAAAACCATGTTTTAAAAATATTTGGACAAATGACCCATTTTCCGTAGATAAACCGCCGTTTTTGCATTTGCAAAACAGATAAATAGTCGCATTTGCATTTTGGTATAGGTTGAAGTTGCTAACTAACTGCACTAGAAAAGTGATAAACACATCCTTTGTGCCTAGTAAAAATGGACTCGTGATAATGCCAGTAGAACTTCCATTTTTACGGCTCATTGAAACTTATCATTTTTCCAAGAGACTATATAAGTCTGACTTGTGGTGATTAATTATAATTTAGTTCATACGAGTGGCTGGAGAGAAAAAAACATAGAAAAATAAGGTTTTCCCTATTTCCCATCCCTAGTTTCCCTATTTCCCATCCACATTAATTCCCATCCCAATAATCCTAAGTACCATCCATATGAATTTTTCTAAATCCTAAATCCCATCTTTCGGCATTTTATTTACACCAAGTAAAAATTACCCAACAACTAATCAGAGGAAAAAACACCCAAGTCACAAATCCCTTCTTCTCCATCTCCACCACCGACCACTAACTCTTCTGCTCCATCTCCGCAGTCTACCGCTATCTTCAATCATCTTCCATTTAATCGTTTCTTTGGGCACCTTTAGTAATCTTTTATTTAATCGATGCTTCTAGTTGCTTTACATTTTGGATCGACTTGATTTACATTGATTAGGTCTATTTTGAACAATTACTGTAAAAAAAAAAAAAATCTCAAAGGAACTAGGCGTTTGTCGACCAGCGACGGTTAACATTTGTAGTCGTTCATCATCCTTTGTTAATAGACTTCCAGGAGTCCAGTTTTGTCGGACTAGTGCTAGTCATCTAAAACTGGACGACTGGTGGTAGTTGCATTGGTATAAAATTCAATGATGGCTCCAAGAGCTCATCAAATACTTTCTTGATAGTTGTATAGCATGATAAGTTCGTGACCAAAAAGATATAGGGAAATATACGTATATTATAATAACTCTCCTCAACGAATTAGATAATAAAAGATGAAGAATAATAGAAATTTATTTTAAGGTTCCTAACTTGATAGCTTCTTATAATAACTGAATAGAAATTAATTTAGGGTTCATAACTTGATAACTTGATAACTTCTTAATGTTTCTTTTTTAATGAAAATGGGAAGATTGAAAAAGGAAGATTAAAGAAGGTTTAATGAAAATGAAAAGGCGAGATTAATGGAAGAAGAAGATAAATAGTTATAATAATAGTCATGGTCAAAACTAGTTTGACTTTTGTAGGTGGTACATAGGGAAATTTAGAATTAAAAACCAGATTGATTTTAGAAATTGTGAAGGGATGGGAAATAGGAAAAATGAGGATGGGAAATATGGAAAACCAAAAATAATTATTCATCTATAGAAAAATAGCTAAGATATTAGAGAAGACTAAAGTCAATATGCTAAGCGAATCTAGGATTGCTTTCAATCTAACGTCAAATGTGGCTTCTTCCAATTAATGCCAGAAGCCATTACTAATATTATCCTTGCTCGGCACTTATCTCTAAGTAATATAGCTATGACAACAGCTTTAAATTTGGTAGCGATTATGGAGTATTTGCCGTTAAAGAAATGCAAGAGTCTTTAATGCCGGGGACAGTAATGAAAATGTTGTCTGTAATAAACTAGTTTATCTTTTTTGTTCTTGGTCCTTGATAGTTAAGATGTTTAAGGCTGTAAATTCAAATGAGGTTATAAAAACACAAAATTGGTCAAAAAGACCAAAATCAACAATTTCTCTGGGTGAAAAAGACACTTAGGTTTTGATACTGTTTAAATAGCCAAAAATTAAAAAGATACTGTTTAAATGGACAAAAATTTAAAAATAAGCAGGATGTAAACTAGTTTCATCCGTCCATTTTCAAATATTTTTTCTTATTTTTATTTTACACAGGATGCATCCAATTTCATCCTTGCTATTTTTTAGTATAAGCCAGGATGAATCCAGTTTCATCCTTGCTTTTTTTTTTTTGGCTATTTCACCCGTACTTTTTTTACTAAATCCCATTTGAACCGTGTTTTAATTTTTTTTTGGACAAATGACCCATTTTCTGGTCAAAAGACCAAAATCAACAATTCTGAGTGAAAAGACACTTAGGTTTTGATATCTTTATTTTAAATAGCCAAAAATTAAAAAGATATCGTTTAAATGGACAAAAAATTTAAAATAGGCGAGGATGTAACCGATTTCATCATGTCCATTTTCAAATATTTTTTTCTTATTTTTATTTTACACAAAAGGATTCATCCAGTTTCATCCTTCCTATTTTTAAGTATAAGCCAGGATGAATCCAGTTTCATCCTTGCTATTTTTTTTTTGGCTATTTCACCCGTACTTTTTTTTACTCGTCCATTTGAACCGTGTTTTAAATTTTTTTGGACAAATGACCCATTTTCTCGGTCAAAAAGACCAAAATCAACAATTCCTGGGTGAAAAAGACACTTAGGTTTTGATACTGTTTAAATAGCCAAAATTAAAAAGATACTGTTTAAATGGACAAAAATTTAAAAATAGGCAGGATGTAACCAGTTTCATCATGTCCATTTTCAAATATTTTTTTCTTATTTTTATTTTACACAGGATTCATCCAGTTTCATCCTTCCTATTTTTTAAGTATAAGCCAGGATGAATCCAGTTTCATCCTTGCTATATTTTTTTTTGGCTATTTCACCCGTACTTTTTTTTACTCGTCCATTTGAACCGTGTTTTAAATTTTTTTGGACAAATGACCCATTTTCTCTTATAAAAATTGGCCGCGAGTTTATTTTCAACCTCGTTATAAGCCTCATGTATTCTATATTTTTGTTCAAATAATATCAGTATCGAGCGATTATACTCTTCAAGTTTTTATCAAATTTTGGTATTATCTCCGCTATCATTTTGGTATTATCTCTGCTATCATCTTACTAATATAAAGAAAATAGGTAATTGTTTGGTGAAGCCTTATTTTGGTGAAGCCTTTTCACATGACAATAATACCCCCATTAACTAAGCTTTTAGTTAATATTTGTATATTTACAGGAATGCCATTGTTTAAAAATAGATCAAAAAAATTAAAACTTGGATATCTTTAAAACCTAGTTTGATTAGGGGCCAAGGATTTTAATTGGGGGCCTTCACTAGAGGACAAAAAAGGTCACCCCAACCTAATTTTGGTCACCCCTTATAATTTTTTTTTCTAAATGGCTAAAATGCCCCTAAATAATTAGTGATAATCTTAATTAATTAGTAATAATCTTACTTGATTAGAGTTTAACTTTTTTTTTTTTCAAATTTTGTGTTTGCAATTTTTTTTTTTGGATTTTTTTTTTTTTTTTTGGCCCAGATTTGTCTGAAAAATCGTCATGGTATTGAAGTGTTTTAGTGATGACTCTAAACAAATTCGTTAATGTTTCGATCGTTTTAGCAACGACTCTAAACGATCGTTATTTCCTATAAAAGAGTCGTGTATCTTCTTCGAGGAGTCATTAATGGCGGAAATGTACTTAGCGCTTAGAGTCATATACATAATCAATTCCTTGACGACCCTTTGAAAGAGTCGTTATTTTTTTTTATTTTGTATATAACGACTCTAAACCTGTCGTAATGGTTTTTGAAGTGTTCATCGATAAATCGTTATTCTCTAAAAAGAGTCGTTATCTTTGAAGAGTTATTAATGGCGTAAATGCATTAAAGGGTCGTAATAGTATTGAATACGACAATGACGCACATTTAACGTTATTGTCATTGAAGGGTCGTTAATTAGTGTCGTTATTTGAAAAAGAAAAAAAAATCGCAAAGGGTAAAATGGTATTTTTACTATCGGTTTAATACACCCCTGAAAAATTTGGGGTGCAAGTAAAATGTCAAGGCCCCCAATTAAAATCTCTGGCCCCCAATCAAACGAGGCTTACAAACAAGGATATTAAATTTTTATTTTAAAATTTTTTTTCCCCCATTATTATCAAATTTGATTCAAGCATGTGCATCGCACATGTGGCCTTACTAGTCCAAATAAAGAATTACCGTTGTAATACCATTTCAGTGTGTTGTAGACAGTTGGTATGGTTAGTCGAAGTCGGAAATACCCATAACTGTTGGCGCGTATTTATTATGCTCTACCTCCGGTATGATGCTCATACATACTGTGAAGAACCTAATATGGTAGAAGCACTATGCACCAGAAGTTCATGGTAAGTTTCTAACTAATTGTTGCACTGAGCAACCCAATTTTTATGTGTAAGCTGAAAAAGTCTCACCACATTACAAGTAATACTTTCATTTTACTTGATCAGTTCATGATTTATGAATTGTTTGCGTCTTTCTAAAAGATTATACAAGTCTTTTTGTTAGAAAGTCTGTTGGAGAACAGATAAGTAGCAGAAATGTTCGAAATAAAATTATTCACTCGATAGAAACCAACTAAGAAATTGGAGAAAGCTAAATCAATTTAGTAATATATAAACTATAAAAAGAGATGATATCTAAATCAAAAAGAGTTCAAATTTCATATTTGCGCTTTGGCTATCTTCTTATTTACTGATATTATTGCCAACTTCAAGTAATGACTTGATTAGAATGATATACACAAAACAAATCCTTGATATCTGCTGCAATTGAATTAGAAATATTAGAGTTCTCAGAAACAAACGGTGTATTACATAATTAATGAACTGCAAAACATAGGAGATTACCCTATGTGGTTGAGCTAAGTGATGTAGTTTTGAAAGTTGGTGTAAAGAGATAAGAAAAGTATCCTTCGCTCGAACTTGTGAAAATTCGTTTTGGACTTAATTTAAAACAAAAATCCAAATGAAGTCGATTTCAAGATTGTAGAGAAAATTTGATACTACGGATTCCACCATTAACCAATTATTAGTGATTCAATCATAACAATAATTATGCAACTCATAATTCAATTTGATCTAAAATATCGCCTAGATAAGTAGATTTTTAAAAAAGTATTTGTAAATCGCAAGCATGGAACATCAAAAAAGTAGTTCCAAATCATATAATCGATCATAGTTCAGTGAAAATAATCATAGCAGAATTGTAAATATTAAGTTAAATAGAAATTATCACATAATAATTGGAAAAATGGCTTCCTCCGTCGTCAGAAAAGTTTTTTTTTCCATTTATTAATAATTACTCCCTCTGTTTTTGGAAAAGAGATACTTTCACTTTTTCAATCACAAAATTGGTTAAAAAGACCAAAATCAACAAATCCTGGGTGAAAAAGACATCTAGATTTTGATACTGTTTAAATGGACAAAAATATTTTTGAATGTAAACAGTTTCATCCAACCCATTTTCAAATATTTTTTTTTAATTTACATCAGGATGCATCCAGTTTCATCCTTGCTATTTTTTAAGTTTAAGTTAGGATGTATCCAGTTTCATCCTTACTATTTTTTTTTTGTCCATTTCACTCATACTAATTTTTACTCGTCCATTTGAACCAGGTTTTAAAAATATTTGGACAAATGAAACAAAATTGGTTAAAAAGATCAAAATAAACAAATCTTGGGTGAAAAAGACATCTAGATTTTGATACTATTTAAATGGACAAAAATACAAAAATAGCCAGGTGTTGATGGTGGATTTTAGACAAGGGGTAAAATCGTAAAACTCCATGACCTAGTGTTACCCGCAACACATGAACTAAGAGAATTTAACTCAGTGTAAATAATTAATAGGGGTATTTTTCAAAATACCGATTAGGGTTTTCAACACGTAACCCTAATTCCAAAACCAAGCCGCATATCGCGCACCATGGCAACCATGCCAAACCAAGCCGCATATCATGCGCACCATGGCAACCATGCCAAACAAAGCCGCATATCGCGCACCATGGCAACCATGCTAAACCAAGCCGCATATCTGCACCATGGCAACCATGCCAAACCAAGCCGCATATCGCGCAGACCATGGCAACCATGCCAAACCAAGCCGCATCTGCGCACCATGGCAACCATGCCAAACCAAGCCGATATCGCGCACCATGGCAACCATGCCAAACCAAGCCGATATCGCGCACCATGGCAACCATGCCAAACCAAGCCGCATAATCTGCGCACCATGGCAACCATGCTAAACCAAGCCGCATATCGCGCACCATGGCAACCATGCTAAACCAAGCCGCATATCTGCGCACCATGGCAACCATGCCAAACCAAGCCGCACTGCGCACCATGGCAACCATGCCAAAACAAGCCGCATATCGCGCACCATGGCAACAACGCCAAATTCCGAGCCGCTATGCCTTTGGCCCGCGCCAAACATAGCGCCCTAAGCTTGCAAGACTTGCAACTAGGTCAACATAGCCGCACGTGCCATTGGCACATGCCAACACGTGTCGCAAGCCATAATTCCAAGCCGCTATGCCTTTGGCCCACGCCAAACATAGCGCCCAGGCTTGCAAAACATGCAACTAGGTCAACATGGACGCACGTGCCAATGGCACATGCCAACATGCTCGCTAGCAAGCTTCCTATCAAGGTCACGGCCCTAACGGCCCCGCATGCCATTGGCACATGCCAACATGCTCGCTAGCTAGCTTCCTATCAAGGTCACGGCAACTAACGGCCCCGCATGCCATTGGCACATGCCAACATGCTCGCTAGCTAGCTTCCTATCAAGGTCACGGCCCTAACGGCCCCGCATGCCAATGGCACATGCCAACATGCTCGCTAGCTAGCTTCCTATCAAGGTCACGGCCCTAACGGCCCCGCATGCCATTGGCACATGCCAACATGCTCGCTAGCTAGATTCCTATCAAGGTCACGGCCCTAACGGCCCCGCATGCCATTGGCACATGCCAACATACTCGCTAGCTAGCTTCCTATCAAGGTCACGGCCCTAACGGCCCCGCATGCCATTGGCACATGCCAACATGCTCGCTAGCTAGCTTCCTATCAAGGTCACGGCCCTAACGGCCCCGCATGCCATTGGCACATGCCAACATACTCGCTAGCTAGCTTCCTATCAAGGTCACGGCCCTAACGGCCCCGCATGCCAATGGCACATGCCAACATGCTCGCTAGCTAGCTTCCCTATCAAGGTCACGGCCCTAACGGCCCCGCATGCCATTGGCACATGCCAACATGCTCGCTAGCTGGTTCCCTATCAAGGTCACGGCCCTAATGGCCACGCATGCCATTGGCACATGCCAAACGCACACGCTGGTAGCCAAAACTTGCAAACTGCAACCTACCACCAAGGCATTCCGCACATGCCATTGGCACATGCCAAACGCACACGCTGCCGGTAGCCTAACTTGCAAACCGTGCAACCTACCACCAAGGCATTTCGCGACATGCCATTGGCACATGCCAAACGCACACGCCGGTAGCTTAACTTGCAAACCGTGCAACCTACCACCAAGGCATTCCGCACATGCCATTGGCACATGCCAAACGCACACGCTGGGTAGCCAAAACTTGCAAACCGTGCAACCTACCACCAAGGCATTCCGCACATGCCATTGGCACATGCCAAACGCACACGCTGGTAGCCAAAACTTGCAAAACGTGCAACCTACCACCAAGGCATTCCGCACATGCCATTGGCACATGCCACACGCGCCACTAGCAGGCGCCACTTGCACTCAAGATGCAACCAACACTCGAGACATCAACACAAACCGGGGATGCTTCTTTAGGGTTTTGGTTTGGCGGTCACAAAGATGCAAACAGACACTACGCTCACTTTAAGAAAGCGTGAAAAGGAATAAAGCGGTCAAATAAAAGAGGAAATAATGGTGAAAAACGTTTTCACCCATTAAACCATGCGGTTACCACCTCCTCCCATTATTTCACCCTTTACTCTCTTCCTTCATGAGGCCAGTGGTACGTTTCAATCTCGACTTGTATAAATAGGTCTTACCTATTTCCACCGCATAACAAGTCTTGGTCAGAGAAATATACTACACTTACACTCTCGAAAGGCAACTTTGCAAGCTCTCTCAAAAGCTTCCATCTCTTGCAAGCTTCCTAAGCTTTCACTTTCTCGATATAAGTCGAGATACTACTCTCCTCAACACCTTTCTTTGCTTCCTCCCCAAATCAACCCTTCTCCTCCACTTTGTGACCGAAGCAAGTCCTGGAACGGCCATTTCTTGGTTTAGGCCGGACTTGTACGATCGATCTCTCGAATCTATAAAGTGCTCACGTGCAGCACATTTGTTTAGGGTTTGAATCAATTTCTCACTCACCCACCGAAATTACCGAAATCAGCAGAAACGATTTTCACCCATAAACAATTGGCGACCACAGCGGGAGGATTGATCTATCGGCTATAATGTCAGACTGTCGATCTCGTTTTTCGACCCAGATGTCAAGATGGTAGGGGAAGGCAACTCGATCCGACTCAACTACCAAAGCGACTTGTTACCAGTTGCAAAAACTACGCGAGAAAATCTGGGACTCGTTGAAGATGCCACCAGCGATGGGGACTTGCGACTCACCCGACTCAACCGCCGGACAACCCGGTTATCGGGCTTATTAAAACTACATTAAAAGAAAACTGGGACTCATGAAGACGCTACCAAGAATTGGGGACTAATCGCGATGCTACCAAAGAAGCCGCTTTGCTACCAAAGAAAGCCGCCTTTCACTTGGAAGGAGGCGTGTTTGCAAGTGAGTAAATTTAGATTGGGCAAGATATACGATCTGTTTTTTAGGTTCTTAATAAAACCGCCATACTATTGCGCCTTGTGCCTATTGCTAGCACACACTTTCATAAAAGCAATATTCCTTACCCAAAACATAATCAGAGTTATATTATCAAAACCATTCATCCCAGAAATAATCCAACACCCTAAAAAGCTACCACCTATCTATCAAAGGTTAAGTTTTGAAACAGGACATCCAATATGTCTTTCAAAAAAAAAAAAAAAAAAGGGAACCTAAATGAAAGTTTAACAGAAACGTTCAAGGAAAATCGTCCAATGTAAGTCCGCTTCTTCTTGGAGAAAGTCACTTTGCGTCTTCAAGAGCCGCTCTCTTCATAGTCAACATCTTGGAAAGCTTTTCGAGTTCCATCTCCGTCGGGCGATCTCCTCGGCGGAAAGGCTTTCGATTGCTCGCATCTTTCAACTTTTGGATCTCAGCAAGGCCTTCGACAAACCACGAAGTGTTGAACTCCTTTTCCACGCACACGCCGCGATGGTGCTCCCGTCGGCAATAACGTCTTCGTAAACGGTGTGACCAAGTCACCTCACGCATATCCTCGATGGAAGACAAAGCCTCTTCCACACGCTTAACCAGCGCGAATCGACTAGTGACTTTCTTGGTTGTAGCCATATGTCCGTGCTTCTCCAGATTCTCGTGTACAACGCCTCATGCTTAGCCTAAGACGCTAAAACCGCCAACCAAAGACATGACCTCGGATAAGGAACCAAGTACGGGGATCAAAATGGCGCCCGCAAGTGGCCTCACGACTCGCAAAGGGTTTTCCTCCATGTCTACGGCAACAACCATCAGAGAATCATCCACCGTCTGAACCACGTTTGTGCCGGCAATTGGCTAACTCCCATCTCCAAGTCACCGGCGGTGGTCACCAAAGGCAAGTTTTCGTGTGACTCCATCCCAAAATCATCCTCCGAACCGGATTCCTCCTGCAAACTTGAGTTAGACATTTTTCAAAAGAAGAAACAGAAGAAGAAGAAAGAAAGAAGCGCGAAACTCACCGAACCGCTTCCCGAAGAAGAACCAGTCTGCGCAGAGGAATCACTCGCTTGTTGAACTTTCTTCTTTCTCCGACTCATCATCGCTATGAGTAGGCTCGTGCCGCCGAATTCCTTGAAGAAACCGCCGTCTCCCGGCAACGTGCAAGGGCGGCGAAAGCATTAACACTACCGAAGCCCCAAGGAAACAAGACACATATTCTCACTGAAATTTACGTGTGTTTTGAGACAAACCCATGAAGAGGCGACACATACCAGTTATTGGAAGAACTGAAAGACACAAGAGCCGTGGGAGGATCTTGTGAAGTCATCCGAACCCGCCAAAGACGATTCTTCATTCTCCGTTCCTTGGCCTCGGGGCTTTCCAATTGCTAGGAAACTTTCGCTTGGGATCTCTCAACATTGGATACTCCTTCGAATCGCCGGAGAAGGTTTGCAACGAACGTTTTCCACCGCGTTGTTCACAAAATCTCGGATCATAGTAAACTCGTCGCACTGTAACTCATTATAGCCGAAGGTCGTCAAAGTTACTCTTCCCATTTGAAAAAGGAAAGACGGATACCGGCTTTTAAGGACATCAAGCGCCAAGGGCGACACGCAACGAATCCTTAGGGATCACCGCCAGAAACGAGAGGCACCCTTGATCGAAACCCATGTGACGAGCAGCACGGTCAATATTGTAAGCAGCTATCTGGAAAGACCCCACGAAGAAAGATGGCATATAACCGGGCAAGCAGCTTTGAATGAACAGGTTTTCACCAACGCTCAAATCGTCATCAGAAGACAAAGACATGAGCGAGCAGTGCGAAGCAAAAGTGCCAATTTGAGTCATCAATTATGGATCGCCCCCATGGACGAAAATTGATTTCATGCAACTTATCAAGAAAACTAACCAAGCTCACGCCAACTCTTGACGCCCGTTCACCCATCGAAGAATTCTGGGAGCCTCCCCAACTCACGGAAGCGAAGGCAACGGTTTGTGAGCATACTTCTCAAAGTGCTCCCATAGCCGATTTGCAGTAAAAGCAACATGCACATATGAATCCACTTTCATGAAACCATTCGAAACTCGCATGTTCGCAACTAGGTGATCCGGATGCACGTATTGGGAACCAAGGAACAAACTTGCAATGGGAAGAACTCACCTTCGCCAACTTCACAAAGAATCGCCAACAACTCTGGGTCTTATTCCTTTCTTGTCGAACCGTCATCAAAAATGTCTCTAGACAACCAGAGAGCCAAAAATGCTGCGACGTGAAGATCACTGCTTTTCTTCGTGCTCCAACTCATCCGAAACCATTGAGATATCCACCAACCGTAAGGGAACCTTTCATCCTCTTCCGGAAGAGTCCTCCGACTTCGCAATGGAGTCTTTCCGAGCGAAATCCCCCAACTTAGCGGCCAGGTCATCCCGCATCTTCACCTCGCTTTCAGATAATTGGATTCTAAGATTCTCAGTTACTGGAAGATTCAGCAAGAGAGCCACACTCTCCAAGGAGAAAGTTATCTCACCCCATCTACATATGATTGTATGGGTGTCCGAACACCATCCTGGAGATGAAAGCAACCAAGCCCGGGATGTCCTTCCTAACTGGAGATTTACCGAGGTCTTGACAAAGATCAATGATCTCGCGCCCGAGTCAAGTTGGTATTTATACGCTCCTTGCTCACCATGAACTCAACCCATCCACAAAAGAACGCAATGGACTTTGACACATCCTCAAGTCAATGTTGGAAGAGGAATATACCCCTTTATGAAGGCGTAACCGAATGGTGCTCTCGGGCAAACCGAACGTGTCTTCCCTGTCATCCTCACTGCCGGTTAGCAAAATCGGCACGAAACCTGGGTGATTCTTCCGGGCAGGGGCGAGGGCCCTAGTGAAGAATTCATCATCTATGTTCGGCTTGGAATTATGAGCATCCTTCGACGAAGTGAAATTTGATTCAGGTAACATCTTATTAGATTCCTTTGTAATAATTTGGTAATAAGATATCTCACGCAAAACAAGCGAGAGAAAGACGGTTATCTCCCCGACATGTAGTCGCACCCAATAAAAAAAAAAAGAGAGGAGGGCGTATTCTCTCCGGCTCAAGACTATATACGCAGATTTTATTCGGTTCAAGATTATATACACACTATTTTCTTCGGGTTCAAGATTATATACAGATTTTCTTCGGGTTCAAGACTATATACACATGATTTTCTTCGGGTTCGAGACTATATACGCGGCATTCTATATGGGTACAAGTGTGTCTACAATATCCTTCTTCTAGTGTCTACAAGATCCTTCTTCGGGTTCAAAATTACATACGGAGCATTCTCTATGGTGTTCAAAATACACACGCAAAGAATTTCTTGTGGTACAAATATTTCTTTCAGATCGAAAATTCATTTATGCAATATTTCCCACGGGTTCAAACAATATATGCAAAGATTCCCTTGTTTGCATACGTACTATATTTTATACAAGAGGCACGCCAAGGAATCATATGCAAGGATTGTGGAAGCGTCTACTTTTAAGGTGTATACCTATATATAAAAAAAAAAAAAAGAGAAAGGAGAGTACTCGAAGACATACCCGAAGTCGGTTTCTCCTTGCCGCTAGTATGAAAAGAGGAAAGAATAAAGCGCAAAGATGGGGAGAAAGGGGCTTTATATATATACATATATAAGCGTGAAAGACTTTGAAATAGGGAAGGATTCCCCTTCACCAAAATCACGCGTGTAAGAAACGGGCCCACAAATTGCGACTCCTCTCAATGCCGCCCAAGTCACGCCCAAGTCACGCCCGCAAGCATGGTTTCCAAGTTTGGACCGGCCCGCGCCAATTGCGACTTCTCAATGCCGCCCAAGTCACGCCCGCAAGCATGGTTTCCAAGTTTGGACCGGCCCGCCAATTGCGACTTCTCAATGCCGCCCAAGTCACGCCTGCAAGCATGCTTTCCAAGTTTGGACCGGCCCCGCCAATTGAGACTTCTCAATGCCGCCCAAGTCACGCCTGCAAGCATGGTTTCCAAGCTGGACCGGCCCCACCAATTGTGCTAGCCTCCTGATTTGTGCAAAACTACCAGAGGCAAGGATTCCAAATCCTATCTATAAAAGGTCGACAAGCCTCCTTCAATTTTCTTTACGGTTTGTTGTTAATAGTTTGTCACCATCTTATGCTTACCTCGCAACAAAGCCCCTGTTCCGAGCTAAGCAGGGACTTAATGTTGATGGTGGATTTTAGACAAGGGGTAAAATCATAAAACCCCATGACCTAGTGTTACCCGCAACACATTAACTAAGAGAATTTAACTCAGGTGTAAATAATTAATAGGGGTATTTTTCAAAATACCAGATTAGGTTTTCAAATACGTAACCCTAATTCCAAAACCAAGCCGCATATCGCGCACCATGGCAACCATGCTAAACCAAGCCGCATATCGCGCACCATGGCAACCATGCCAAACCAAGCCGCATATCGCGCACCATGGCAACCATGCCAAACCAAGCCGCACATCATGCACCATGGCAACCATGCCAAACCAAGCCGCATAGTGCGCACCATGGCAACCATGCCAAACCAAGCCGCATATCGCACACCATGGCAACCATGCCAAACCAAGCCGCATATCGCGCACCATGGCAACCATGCTAAACCAAGCCGCACTCGCGCACCATGGCAACCATGCCAAAACAAGCCGCATCTTCGCACCGCACCATGGCAAGCCAAAACGCTAGGCTTGCAAACCCGAGCCGCATATGCCTTTGGCCATGCCAAACATAGCGCCCTAGGCTTGCAAGACTTGCAACAAGGTCAACATGGCCGCACGTGCCATTGGCACATGCCAACACGTGTCGCAAGCCATAATTCCAAGCCGCTATGCCTTTGGCCCACGCCAAACATAGCGCCCTAGGCTTGCAAAACATGCAACTAGGTCAACATGGCCGTACGTGCCAATGGCACATGCCAACATGCTCGCTAGATAGCTTCCTATCAAGGTCACGGCCCTAACGGCCCCGCATGCCATTGGCACATGCCAACATGCTCGCTAGCTAGCTTCATATCAAGGTCACGGCTGCCCACGCTAACGGCCCCGCATGCCATTGGCACATGCCAACATGCTGGCACGCTAGCTAGCTTCCTATCAAGGTCACGGCCCTAACGGCCCCGCATGCCAATGGCACATGCCAACATGCTCGCTAGCTAGCTTCCTATCAAGGTCACGGCCCTAACGGGTCGCATGCCATTGGCACATGCCAACATGCTCGCTAGCTAGCTTCCTATCAAGGTCACGGCCCTAACGGCCCCGCATGCCATTGGCACATGCCAACATCCTCGCTAGCTAGCTTCCTATCAAGGTCACGGCCCTAACGGCCCCGCATGCCATTGGCACATGCCAACATGCTCGCTAGCTAGCTTCCTATCAAGGTCACGGCCCTAACGGCCCCGCATGCCATTGGCACATGCCAACATACTCGCTAGCTAGCTTCCTATCAAGGTCACGGCCCTAACGGCCCCGCATGCCAATGGCACATGCCAACATGCTCGCTAGCTAGCTTCCCTATCAAGGTCACGGCCCTAACGGCCCCGCATGCCATTGGCACATGCCAACATACTCGCTAGCTGGTTTCCCTATCAAGGTCACGGCCCTAATGGCCACGCATGCCATTGGCACATGCCAAACGCACACGCTGGTAGCCAAAACTTGCAAACCGTGCAACCTACCACCAAGGCATTCCGCACATGCCATTGGCACATGCCAAACGCACACGCTGGTAGCCTAACTTGCAAACCGTGCAACCTACCACCAAGGCATTTCTACACATGCCATTGGCACATGCCAAACGCACACGCCGGTAGCTTAACTTGCAAACCGCGTGCAACCTACCACCAAGGCATTCCGCACATGCCATTGGCACATGCCAAACGCACACGCCGGTAGCCAAAACTTGCAAACCGTGCAACCTACCACCAAGGCATTCCGCACATGCCATTAGCACATGCCAAACGCACACGCTGGTAGCCAAAGCTTGCAAACCGTGCAACCTACCACCAAGGCATTCCGCACATGCCATTGGCACATGCCACACGCGCCACTAGCAGCGCCACTTGCACTCAAGATGCAACCAACACTCGAGACATCAACACAAACCGGGATGCTTCTTTAGGGTTTTGGTTTGGCGGTCACATCATGCGCCGACACTACGCTCACTTTAAGAAAGCGTGAAAAGGAATATAGCGGTCAAATAAAAGAGGAAATAATGGTGAAAACGTTTCACCCATTAAACCATGCGGTTACCACCTCCTCCCATTATTTCACCCTTTACTCTCTTCCTTCATGAGGCCAGTGGTACGTTTCAATCTCGACTTGTATAAATAGGTCTTACCTATTTCCACTGCATAACTGTGTCCTTGGCCAGAGAAATATACTACACTTACACTCGTAAAGGCAACTTTGCAAGCCTCTCAAAAGCTTCCATCTCTTGCAAGCTTCCTAAGCTTTCACTTTCGATCGATACAAGTCGAGATACTACCTCCTCAACACCTTTCTTTGCTTCCCTCCCCAATTCAACCCTTCTCCTCCACTTTGTGACCGAAGGCAAGTCCTGGAACGGCCATTTCTTGGTTTAGGCCGGACTTGTACAGATCGATCTCTCGAATCTACGAAGTGCTCACGTGCAGCACATTTGTTTAGGGTTTGAATCAATTTCTCACTCACCCACCGAAATTACCGAAATTAGCAGAAACGATTTTCACCCATAAACACCAGGATGTAAACAGTTTCATCCTATCCATTTTCAAATCTTTTTTTTTAATTTACATCAGGATGCATCCAGTTTCATCCTTGCTATTTTTTATTTTTTAAGTTTAAGTCGGGATGAATCCAGTTTCATCCTTGCTATTTTTTTTTGTCCATTTCACCCATACTAATTTTTACTTGTCCATTTGAACCAGGCTTTAAAAATATTTGGACAAATGACCCATTTTTCGTATTTTTTTTCTCTTCTTAAGATAAAGAAAAATAACTTAAAACTTAAATATCACTGAATTTATAAGTTGAAGTTTAGCAAATTATGTATATTTGGAAAGTTCTTGACGAAACCTATACAGCTAGTACCCCTTTCGGTATTTTCCAAAGCTTTAATTTTCCAAAAAGTCTCGATGTACCGCATAAAAAACAATGTATATATAAACCGCACTCTCTCATGATTTTTTTTAATGGGTCACATGGCGTTCAGTCGGGACCCACCATTACCCTATAAGGGTTCAGCATGTGTACTTTGGGGGTTAGTTTGGGAAAACCACGGTTTCTGTGTGGTTTTTTCAACGGTACCTGTAGAAGAGCTGTTAATTTTCATGGTATCAATAAAGGTAGTTCGTATATTCAAGAATGAATACCATTCAAGAGTTCTAGTTTGGAGAATAGATTCGCATTGGTAGTTTTTTCTAGCCATTCATTTTGTAGAATGAGCTCGTAGTATTATTTTTGTAGAACGAGCTCGTACTGATATTTCATTTTGTAAAATGAACCCGTAATGCTAGTTCACTATAGTATAATAAACTCATAATGGTAGTTTACTTTTTACAGTGAACACATTTTATTGGACTGGTTGGTCATTTTGTAGAATGGACTTGGAATAATAATTCATTGTAGCAGTTTTGTTTGTAGAATGAGAGAGGAAAGGGTATTAGTGACACTATTTAGAAGATGAGGACGTCATTCCCATGAACTTTCACCATAAGACCGAATGGTAAATTTATTTTTGGCCAAATTGGTAAAATATTTTTTAGGAAAGGATCTTAGAGCAATCACGGTGGACGAGCAAACCTATAAATATAATCCAGAAACGAGACACAGTGGGACGGAGTGAAGAGTAAAAGCTGGACCAAAACCAAATTCCAGACTATATTTGGCCTGGGACCAAGACCAAAACTAAATATAGTCGAGTGAACGTATAATGTACGTTTGTCAGTAGGCGAAGTTATAAAGTACGCTTCACGTGAAGCGGATGTATAGTCCTCGTTCCATGATGAGGCGTTTATATAAACTACGCTTCAATGGAGCGGTGGTGAAATGTACGCCCGGTTAGGCGATGCTGAAATGTACGCCTCATGACAGGCGTGGACTATAGATTCGCCCCATTGAGACAAACATAAGTATTATAGTGAGCGGAGATATAATGTTGTCCTCTTTTAACTCCCAAACATGTCAGTTATACGTGTGCATACAGTGAGCGGAAATTGATCGAATTTTATATAGTGGTAAATAGGTTGTCGTTCACTCGGACTTGATGAAATTGAATTTTAGATTTAAATTATAAAACTAGCAGATATATACAAAATAATAACAATGTTTCGAGAGGTACTAGGACTAGGATTCCACCAAATATTCAAATTCATGCGATTCACCTATTTATTCTAAACCATTATAGCTCATTTAATAAGAATTTTGACTTTATTTCTTTGCCAAAGGTAGATTCTTAAAATATTAATTGTAAATCTTAAGCATGGCATATCAAAAGAATTAATCCTAAGCATAAACCATCAAACGAAATGACAATTAATTAAAAAAAATATTTTTCTAATTTTAATTTAATGCAAATAATCATATAAATAATTAAATGAATTTACCACATGACGAATTTTGGTTTCCTCCGTTGTCCCAGAAAAAGGTTTAGCTCCGCATAGTGAAAAACATGTTCAAAATATATTTTTATAGCTCAAATTGTGTTTACAAAGAAGAAAAGGGAGGAAAATAATATAAACCAGAAGTTTGCAACGCTTAATGGTCGTTACAACTAATCATTTACAATGTTGTGAAGAACTATTGTTATATGGTGTCACAAAAGAGCTGTCGTTGATGGTATGAATATGTGACGGTCAAGAATGACAGTTCTTATTGGTTTGTTGTTCTTCAGCTTCTCCTTCTCTGCAGCAGCAGACAAATCTGCTCTGCAACTTCTTATTCTTCTCTGTAGCCTCTCCCAACTCTCGACCCCCCTTCTCTGGTCCCCTAGCTAACATCGTTTATATACTCAACATGTAAAGAAAATCATGTTAGATAACTCACAATAATCTCCTTTCCTTTTACAGAGAGATACAGCAATAATTCATTTTCTTCTTCTCTTCTTCACGCTTGAATGAGCTGTAAAATATCTCCCCATTAATAGTATAGAATCCCTAATCAATATATTTTCTTACTGCACGTATCTTTCCCAAAATAACACCAACAGAGAGTACGTAAATATTTATTCCTTATTTAAGTTTATCACGCAACTGCAGCAGCCATAATCTCCATTTTTATCTCCTACAGCCATAGTCAAAACTCTCAGCAACTCGTGCAACTGCCAAAAATAACTCAATCCACTCGTGAAAAACTAACAGAAAACCGGAGAATAACTCAACCCTGTTTTGTTGGAAATCCACGTTGCAGCCATATTTTCTCGAATCCAACTGACATACCATCCCTGTTTAATCAAAACATGATATATCCAAATAAAATCCACGAGAAAATCTCATGAAATCGCCTCCAAATTCATTCCAGAATATTACGCAGATGAAGACGGTTATTTCCCGCCAAAAACGTTTCTCTCGTGAGGAAGATGAAGGTTAGCCCTTAACCACTGTTCGGGTGTGAATAGCAGGTGTCCAATTGAGGTGCCCCTTATCCAAAGCAGGGGTCTGTTTAGCAAATGTCCTCCGGGATGCCTTCAACAACTTTTCGAGCTGATTCTTCCAAAAATGTTTATTGGCCAAAAATACCTACAAACACACAAAAAATCAAAATTAGTACAAAATCGAGTGCCAACAATATATAGTATTGAGATTAAATTAGACACAAAAATGTGTCTATCAGACATATAAAGCTCGCCTTCTTTCAGGCGTGTATATGAACAAACGCCCCATAACGCGCGTAATGTATATGTACGCCTCATTTGGATGAAGTTTATAACTTCGCTCCACAGCTAACGAAGACTATATAACCGCTCCACTAAATATACTCGACTACCGTAGCGTCATACTACAAAATAAACTCAAATTTGATCGTTTTTTTTTGTCTTTGATCTTTGGTTTGGATCGCACCAAAGATCAAAGACTATATAACCATTTACTTTGGGTGGTAATTGCTTAACGTACAGGTTGTACAATGTTACAAAACACATCCAAAAGCTTTATTGTAAACCAACCTGAAAAAGTCTATTTCTAAGTTTTCGGACAACTGCCAGGCTTGCAACTCTCCTTACTCAAAAGCAATTTGATTCCGCACCGAAGCTCCAACTATATATATCAACATAAAGGTACATGATAATTTGCTTTTTTGATACGCAATGGATGATTCATATATAGCTTATTGACTTTAGTTTCCTCCAATATCATAATTATATTTTTTCACGAATTATTATTTTTGATATTTCTTTTCTAAATTTTCGCTGAAATTCATATGTTACGGCTGAGAGTCGAACTGAGATACCTAATATATAATATGCAGGGATGTGGCACTAGTAGAAAAATCAACATAGATGACATCTCAAAACTGTCATCGTATCGGTTCCATGATACGGTCAAGTGAAATTTGAAAGTGTCACCAAAGGAAGTGTCACCGTAGGGGTTATGTTATGCTGACGCTTATGAACTGTCACATTAGCGCTACCAATTTGCCTTCAAAATGTCATGAAGTATTATAAACCGTCATTGTAACAGACATCGACGACAGTTTTTTCATTGAAACGTCACCCTAACGATGCTATGGCGATTGTTTTCCCGATAAAACGTCAATATAATGTTGAAAAGTGCCAGCATAAACATTATTTCCAACGATTTTCATTTATAACCGCACAATTTATGTACATTTTGCTGACATCTTTCTTTATAAACTGTCACTTTAACACTATTACAGTGACTGTTCTATTGAAAACTGTCATGGCATTTGATACTTAGGTGACGTTTTTCCTTTGATAACTGTCATGACATAGCATCTCTAATTAGAATAGACTACAATTAAATTGATTTAAATTGGAATTTCCGTTAATAGTTCAAAATTTAGATAAAACATGAAGAAAAAAATATAAGATTAATGAGCACCAAAAGATTCCTTCTAAAAGGAAAAAAAAAGTACATAAAAGATGTAAACTGCGATTACTATTATACTGCCAATATTACTACTACTTAATACATAAGATTGTATATTATTCGCAACTCCTTGATTTTCCGACTGTCTTTTCTCCGCCTTCCAACCAATCAATTATATATCTTACAATGATCTAGAATTGGAATTTTATAATGCATTGGGTTGTTGATGCAATTAAAGTACGGCTCTTGCACATCAGAAGTAAACTTGGGACTAGAAGGAAGAGCTTCGATGTTGATTCAATAAAACTGGAGTGACGTTACAACCTTTGAATAACATTCACTAGTTCTGCAAAAAAAATCAATATAACTTTTCGTTCCAACCAAAAAAAAAACAATCAATCAGAACCAAGTTGAATCTGCAAAGATCAACACTTCCAATGTTAAAAACCCTTTAAATCTAAAAAAAAAAAAAAAACAAAATTTAAAAGAAATAGATGATGGTACATAACAACTGTGATTAGAGGGTTCTTCGCTCTGGCCACAAGTTCTCCGTTTTCATATCTTCTCCTCAGCAAACAAAAAAGTCTCTTTGTAAAATCACCATGGAAGCCCAACCTAGAAAAGAATAAAATAAAATAGTCAAATCAAATCAAATCATGAAAACCTTATTTGTATTGAATTAACAGTTGAAACTATGAGGAAGAACAAGCTTTCTAAATGCGATGCTTTTTTATTTTGCGATTGAATCTGTGACTAGTAGTGGAGGAATATTAGAACAGAGAAGGGGAGGAAGAAGTAGATAGAAGAGGAGAAAGCCAGAGCGGCGGAAAGTTACAAAATTGAATTAGGGTTTTAACTGGTCGGTATGTATAACAGCATCCTTTATATGGGCAATCGTAGGGAGGATCTCAACGAGATCCACAGCCCTGAGTTCCAATACGTGCTTCCCTCACATGTATTTCCCTTTTCTCCCTTTTCTCCGAATCTTTCATATTCGGTCCGAATCTTTCATATTGGGTCCTTGCATATAGTTCACAAACTATTAGAAAAGAGTACAGTGCCCAAAGAATTATTAAAGAATTGTTAATGGATTGATATTCTCCCCGTTTAAGTATAATCTCAAATAAGGTGCCCTGCGGAACCATTTTCCCAGTAAATATATATGGTCAAAATGTTCTTGCTACTACAGCATATATATTTGTTGTACATCAATAATGTTTCAAATTTAAAAGGGAATTTTTATAAAATGCCCATGTGGGGAAATGCATTTAAGAAAATGCCCACGTTTTTTTCATTATATATTTAATGCCCATGCCGTTAGTAATTCCGTCTGGTCCCACCAAAGCAGTAAAATCTCATTGACTTAGTCAATTTCTCACCTGACAGAATGAGATTTTGGTGGGCGCAATTACTAAACTGCCCATTACTTTAGAAACGTTAAAAGAACCTTGTGTCGTCCATGCGTTGATTGATCAACGGCTTAAGATTAATTAGATAAGGTTATTACACGTGTTTAAAAACCGACGATTCAAGATTATCCAAACACGTGTTTAGAAGGCTAATCATCTTTAACAAAAATCGGGTTTTGTTTTTTTCTCGATTCATTCTTTCGTTTATCTCCGCCTCTATTTCCTCTGATGAAACCTGGAAGAACAAAACTCTTTGAAGATTTGAGATAGATCGAAAGAAGGATTTAGTTTTAGGGTTGTACTAGATTCTCTGTTTTTGTATATCTGTGATGATGAAGAAAAAAAAAAAGGGAAATAGAAGACGATTCCCAGGTAAGTTTGTGATGAACCCTAACTTTGATTTTTTTTTCAGAATTTGATGAAGAAAACTTTTAGTTTTCATCTTTTTGTCGCATGGGTTGTTTGAAAATCTCAAATTAATTTTTTCGCAAAGCAATCTTATTGCAGCAGCATCTCTTGGTTCTTATCGAATTAGATGGATCATGGGGATTGCATGATATGGTGGTGAAATTGGCGTTGATTTCCTTTTAATTTCAATTGCATTTGGTGGTGTTTCTTTAGTACATACGGTGGGAAGAATGGGTTCTCAATCATGCCGATTTGGATTCGAATTTGGTTTTTGATAGACTTAAATCAAACTCAAGGCCCGATTTTGGCAAAGTTGATGAATGAATGGGAGTTATGTGTTGGTCAAATAATGGAAGTTATGTGCGCTTTGAAATTGAGATTTTTATTTATCCGATATAGTTTAGATTTAATTTCTTAACAACAACAATGAATTGATCTGGATGGTGCTGAGGCAAGTATTTAAAAAAAAAAGAATACAAAGAATTGATCTGGATTTAGCCACAATACTGAGTCACGATTTGATTAGAATCCGACTCACAAACTCGCCTCTTAGTAAAGCGATTCACGGTTTGACTAGGATCCGACTCACTAACTCAGCCTTAGTAAAGCGATTCTGGGGCTAGAATGTCTTTTTGACATTGCCGATTTATCGTCACGTGTCGCCTAATCAGCTGCTAGCCGCTTTTTTCAAAGAAAACGGATGGAAAAGGTCAAAGTATGGGCATTTTATATATATTGAAAAACGTGGGCATTTTCTTAAATGCATTTCCCCACATGGGCATTTTATTAAAAGTCCCAATTTAAAATAGCGATTCAACTACCACTAGTTGCATTTTCGTGAATTTATTTATTGTTATACATGATTGCCCAATTTGGAGCGATTTTGGTAGGCAAATATCATTATAAGCTATTGTGAGCGTTAGTTACCTAAACCGTCACTATTGATTACAAGCTATTGTGACATTTACCACTAAAACCATCGTTATACGGGCTACTGTGACTCTGTAGAAACAAACTGTCATTATATATCAATATAGGTGACGGCTCATAAGTGTCACCGTAGGATAGGTTAATTGTAACAGTTTATAGCAACAACCATCACAGTAGGCAGTTACGGTGACAGTTATGTCAACCGCCACGACTTGTAGCAACAATTGATGACGGTCACCTTAAGGAACCGTCAGCTATACTTGACCAGCAATGTATTGTGACGCTTTTTTTTAAAACCGTTCAAACCGTCACCAAATCCCACATTTGACCTAGTGTGGGTGTGCAATTGCATCCCCTCAAATGTGAGCTCCCAAGCCTAATTTAAGCTAGTTTATCCAATTTTTGGTCATTTTAACCCTTTTGCACCCCCTCAAACATGCATTGATTGATAACTTGCCCACCCATTTCTTGAATCCTGACTCCGCCCCTGATAATATGTATTATAGATCAACTAGTTATTCCTGCAAAATAGAAGTAATGAGACTTTCATGAACGCACCACATGAGAAACTTGTACTCCAATGCGGCTAGTTATAGCATTCAACATCATGACCTTTTGATGCACAATTATTGCGAAAATTATGCCCAACATAGCATCATATATAGCGATTTCCACCGATACAGATCTTATACAATGAAAAGTTGACATTCAATTAAAGTGAAAAATATACATGACTGAAAAGCACGAGAAATGAACATTTCACACCGTAACATACAACACTGGAAAGAGGAAATTTTTTTTAAGAAAAAGAGCAAGTTGATAACGAGAATAGGAGAAGTTCCGAAAAAAACTTAATATGTGGCAAAGGAGATATTATCAAAAGGAGGGAGGTTGATGATGATATAAAATGGTCTTTTCAATTTGTAAAATTATTATCTGTCTCTATCTCAAATCCCAACTTGAGATGATGATGAGCTTCTCAGACAAAAATGTGTTTGGAATCCAAAGGTACCACACAAGGTAGTCTCGTTTATTTAGAGACTGTGTTAAGAAGGTGTTACCACATGGCACTATATATAAGAAACTATATTATGATCAATAGTTGTTCATCATCTTCTGAGGTATCAGGCGTTACATAATCCAGCGAAGGATGATCTCTATACTAACGACGAGGATGATTGGATTAGTCTTTCCCAAACTCCCGACAGTTCTTCATCATCTTCTGAGGATGTTCCTTCGATTGTTGGTCGTAGTGGATGATTGTAGGTTATGTACTTGTTTAAGTCATTCCAGCTTATGTTTATGCAGACTTTTAGCATGTTTAAGGTTTTGGATTTGGGTGATTTACTTTTGAGAGTTACTTTTTGAAAAATCGGGGGTACAACAACCACACCCAATATTTCGAATAGCAATCTGTATGGACAAACTCCAATATACTTTCTAGAGAATCAACTAGACAGTCAGACTCAATCTAGATAAAAAGTATATCAAGGAGTTTATATCTTAATCTCTCGATTTGATATATACTCAAGCAAATAGAAATCTGCGAGTCTTTATCAAATACTAGAGAGATCACTTGGATGGTACTAAAGACCAATATCCAAGTGTCAATCAATTAAAATCAACAACCAAAAGGTCGGATATTATAATTGATTGACCAACACACAACCTGTGATATTTCAATTATATAACAAAATATAATGCGGAAAAGAAATAACACAGACACCAGAATTTTGCTAACGAGGAAACCGCAAATGTAGCAAAACCCCGGGACCTAGTCCAGATTGAACACACACTGTATTAAGCCGCTACAGACACTAGCCTACTCCAAACTAACTTTGGTCTGGACTGTAGTTGAACCCCAATCAATCTTACACTGATTCAAGGTACAGTTGCGCTTCTTACGTCTCTGATCCTAGCAGGATACTACACACTTGATTCCCTTAGCTGATCTCACTCACAACTAAGAGTTGCTACGACCCAAAGTCAAAGACTTTAATAAAAAAATCTGTATCACACAAGAAAGTCTACGGTAATAGATAAATCCGTCTCCACGAATATACCTAAGAGTTTTGTTTTGTCTTTTGATAAATCAAGGTGAACATGAACCAATTGATAACCCGGACTTATATTCACGAAGAACAGCCTAGTAGTATCAATCACCTCATAATAATCTTATATCTGGTCTCGTTTTAGTATCAATTGGTTTTGTCAAATAACAAATTCCATCGCTATTTTAGGATCTAAGAACCAACTGAAACATAATCAGTTTAATCATGTCTTCATTATGAGAAACACCCATAGCATTATAAACAAACAATAATACAAAGTTATGATAGAGTTTCACATAATTATCATCATCAATATTAGTTAAATGCCTTTTCCATTTTTGACAAAATTTCGATTTGATTTCAAATCTTCATGGTTCTTCGTTGTCGATGAAGAAGCAGAAAAGTGTGGAAGACGAAGAGGAAAGAGAAAAAATAAGTAACGACTTCGAATTTAATTTTTTCTTTTTATTAAAAAAAATATTCCAAAATAATAAAAACCTCCGTTAAAACCCCACGAACGAAAAGGGGAGGAACGTGCACCCGCGGGCGCACAAAGTCGCACTCTGATACTTCAATATCGCTATAAAACTTAGGTTTAGGAAATTTCCGTAACTTCTATCTCTGAAAAGGAATATTTCGGCTTCAATCTATATCATATAGTCTAAAGTCAGTTTAGTCCTCCTATAAGCAAGAGAGTTAAGATTGGTCCTGATTTGACCTAAAATGTCAAAATAACTACAAATTCTTTTTCTCTCTTTTCTTTCTCTTATCTTTTTTCTTTTCTTAAGTAAAGAAAAATAACTTAAAACTTAAATATCACTGAATTTATAAGTTGAAGTTTAGCAAATTCTGTATATTTGGAAAGTTATTTCCCTATTTTGGAAATAACTTTTCAAGAATGAATAATTTTCATGGTATCAATAAAGGTAGCTCGTATATTCAAGAATGAATACCATTCAAGAGTTCTATTTTGGAGAATAGATTCGCATCGGTAGCTTTTTCTAACCATTCATTTTTTAGAATGAGCTCGTAGTATTATTTTTGTAAAACGAGCTCGTAGTGGTGCTTCATTTTGTAAAATGAACCCGTAATGCTAGTTCACTATAGTATAATAAAATCATAATGGTAGTTTACTTCATACAGTGAACACATTTTATTGGACTGGTTGGTCATTTTATAGAATGGACTTGGAATAATAATTCATTGTAGCAATTTTTTTTGTAGAATGAGAGAGGAAAGGGTATTAGTGACACTATTTAGAAGATGAGGACGTCATTCCCACGAGTAACTTTCACCATAAGACCAAATGGTAAATTACTTTTTGGTCAAATTGGTCAAATGGTTTTTAGAAACACAAAATTGGTTAAAAAGACCAAAATCAACATTTCCTGGTTGAAAAGGACAATTAGATTTTAATACTGTTTAAATGGACAAAAATGTAAAAATATCCAGGATGTAAACAGTTTTATCCTGCCCATTTTCAAATACTTTTTCTTATTTTTAATTTACACATGATGCATCCAGTTTCATCCTTGCTATTTTTTAAGTTTAAGCCAGGATGAATCTAGTTTCATCCTTGCTATTTTTTTTTGTGTTCATTTCACCCATACTAATTATATACTCGTCCATTTAACCGTGTTTTAAAAATATTTGGACAAATAACCCATTTTCCGTTTTAGAAAAAGACCTTAGAGTAATTAGACCGAATTAGCAAGACCAAACATACATATTATACTTACTATTATGACCAATATGTTTGTAATGGATTTGAAAACAACCATTTACTTTGGGTGGTAACTACTTAATGTACAGGTTGTACAATGTTACAAAACACATCCAAAAGCTTTATTGTAAACCAACCTGAATATGTTTGTTTCTAAGTTTTCAGACAGCTGCCAGCTTGCAACTCTCCTTACTCAAAAGCAATTTGATTCCGCACCGAAGCTCCAACTATATATATTAACATAAAGGTACATGATAATTTGCTTTTTTGATACGCAAAAAATGATATCAAATATAGCTTATTGACTTTTGTTTCCTCCAATATCATAATTATTTTTTTTCACGAATTATTAGTTTTGATATTTCTTTTTTAAATTTTCGCTGAAATTCATATGTTATAGCTGAGAGTCTTTGTATAATCTTCTAGGAAATGAGATACCTACTGTATAATATGTATTATAGATCAACCAGTTATTCCTGCAAAATAGAAGTAATAAGACTTTCATGAACGCACCACATGAGAAACTTGTACTCCAATACGGCTAGTTATAACAATCAACAACATGAACTTTTGATGCATAAATTGCGGCAAGTATGCCAACATAGCATCATATATAGTGATTTGCACCGATACAGACCTTATACAATGAAAAGTTGACACTCAATTAAAGTAAAAAATATACATGACTGAAAAGCATGAGAAACGGACATTTCACACCGTAGCATATATACAACACTGGAAAGAGGAAACTTTCTTAAAAAAAAGAGCAAGTTGATAACGAGAATATTAGAAGTTCCGAAAAAAAACTTAATATGTGGCAGAGGAGATATTATCAAAAGGAGGGAGGTTGATGATGATATATAATGGTCTTTTCAATTTGTAAAACTATTATCTGTCTCTATCTCAAATCCCAACTTGAGATGATGATGAGCTTCTCAGACAAAAATGTGTTTGGGATCCAAAGGTACCACACAAGGTAGTCTCGTTTATTTATAGACTATGTTAAGAAGGTGTTACCACATGGCACTATATATAAGAAACTATATTATGATCAATAGTTGTTTATTATGTTAAAGAGCTGTTGAATCAAATCAACATCTCTTTTCATATTGTGATACAACTAGGGATACCTAGAAGCAATGTCGGGAATGAAGGAGAAAAAAGCCAACTAACAGCAGTGTGAAATGAAATATATGGGATATCATCCCATTTTGCAGTTTGGTGGCCATCGTGGTTAGATAGGAATGTCAGAGTTTTCAATACAACTCGATAGAGAGATTCAAAGAAAACAGTGAGGCTCTAGTTTTAATTGGTGTGTGGGAACCAATATCTTTAGTGGTTTCTCTTAAATACCGTGTTAAACAATTTGGAGGTGGTTATGCAATGTCTATGAACATTTTTTTGTAGGTTTGCATGTTTTTTCGTTTTGATGTTTCTTCTGATGCAACAACACTTTGTTTTTCTTTTTTGTATAACTTTCTTTTCGGATCTATTGATATCTTAGCGATAGACTGATTTTTAATAAATTTTGCCCTTATAGGAACAGGAAAAAGAATAACACAAAAAAAAATCATCAATTTAGGCTTAATAAACTTTAATTTTTAGCGTTTGGGTGGCTTTAATCAGGTCATTAGGCACTTAAAAATTTTGATTACAAAAAGAACACACGTCCACACTAATTTATGATTTCATCTTTTATTTAATTTCTGCATCCTTAGATGTAAGTGAATGGATGGTTAAGATTTAAACGCAATTTTAATTTTAGAAAACACAGGAAATACAATCAACCATCCATCCACTTATGCCTGATGGTGGAAAATTAATGATACAATTAAACAAAATATGTTAAAGGATTTTTTTTTCTTGGAAAATATATTCAAAAAGAGACTAGCTGCTCTGATTTGAGGTCTGAGTAGCAATGTTTTGCACCAGAAAATTACAATTGAGTAAAAATAGGTATGAGCCACCATCGCCAGAGGATGGGACATAGGACTCTGTAATTCAAATAAGTTTTGGCAGCCACATTTGCCTTAGGGAACTACAGTTAAAACACCTAAAATAACAAAGTAAATCCACATTATTGTCAATGTGCTCAGAGCTTGTTGTTTGTTGAGGGTTTCTCCATTTTTGGTTAAGATTCTTTATTAACTTTCTGTCATCAATCTCCAAATTGCAAATAATGTTCTGCTGTTGATGATGCCACCTCATGGCTGCAACCACTCCCCGAGTGTTGCTTTCTTCTAGAGCTCACTTCGCAATGGAAGGCACTTTGACCTATGCAGACTCGCTCTCCATCTACTATGATAATGACTACAATTGCAATAGATAACCTGCGGTACCACCAACTGAAACATAACATGGTTTGTGTTTGTTTTTCGATTTGGGTTTGTGGTTGGCTAATTGATCACTATTTGGGTTTCTATTGAGGGTGAGGTTTGTTGGGAGGTTGTAACAAGATTTGAGGTAAGTTTTTATGAGGGCGATGGTTGTTTCATGAGACTGTTGTTTATTTTGAAAACATTTAAGACACCTAGCTTTCCAAATATGCCATGACATTATAGCAAAAAGCTGGTTTCCTTTGATATGTTGGAACTGTGTAGGTTGTCTATCATTGATCCAATTTTTTATCCAATTTCTGACGCCAAGAGAGTGATCTATTGTATAGTTCATTCCTAGCCAAACAACCGTGGAAGGACATTCAAGTTTCAAAATTTTCTTCCAAAAAAAGAGTTCACCTCATGAGAGTATGCTCGGGATGAGCGGCCATGTTAGGATGTTTTGGACTATCTGGGGAGGGAGAATTTGTTGGAGGAAATTTACATTCAATCTGATACGTCTTCGTTCAACACATCACTTACTTATACTAGGATATTTTCTACAGTGGGCTTTATATTATTTCTAGATATAGGATTTGGAGAGTTTAGGGGGACGCGGTTGTGTGTCCACATTTGAATGTCTTTTCCATTTCATATCTTCCAGGTGGCTTCTTCTCGAATGATTTGGTTTTTCCCTTTTAAACATGTTAAAACTCTTATGACTCGGCCCTTGTGTCAAGGTAACAAGAACTTTTCTAGGCCCCCTAAGAGCATCTCCAACAGTGGGTGCTAAAAATCCTACGTGTAATTTTTATTTAGATCCTTATTTATGGGTGATATGTTTGTTGCAAAAATAATAATGCTTTGCTCATAAACTATCTCCAATGGTGGGGGTCATATTTCTAAGATTTGTGTTTTTTGGATAATGATAAAATTGATTCCCTTTTTCCTATTGGTTTAAAAAAAATTATTTAAAGATAAAAATTTAAAATATGACATGGAGGTCATTCCCAAGGTCTAGATAAGACTTTCTCTAAGACCTTCGTATTTATTTTGACACCCTTCCTACTTAATAGGATCCACTGTTAGAGATGCATTTTATATAAATGAGGAATGAGGGTCTAAATCCTATGTGCCATAAGAAAATAAAATTTTCACCCTCTATTGGAGATGCTCTGAGGGTTAACTATCTCCCGACCAAGGGTTTTGAGGGTATAGTATGCAGCAACTTCGGCGTTAGTGCCAGGCAACCAACGTCCCACAAACCAAGCAAGTAGCACCATACACCACCTACCAACCTGGCCGACACGGCATTACCAATCTGGATGCGCATAGGAAACAACGGAACAGTGTGACTCACCCCACTGTACTAAAAAAAACAACTCCCAGTCAAACCTCCCCAATTTCACTTTCCCCTTCTTCTTATCTCCACCCCCACTCTCTCTAATGGCTGCATTCTGCTCTTCCACAGGGCAGTTTGTAAACCCTAGTTTCAATACATCTTCTCCTCCATCAACCTCAACCTCATCATCTTCCTCACGCCCCAGGCGCAAATTATTAGCACCCACCACCACTGCACTCTCAGCATTTCACTCCTCCTCATCTCCTCAAATCCAATGTGAAAAACTCTCTACTAACTCAAAACCCAAATCCCCCAAACCCTTTAAACCCCAATCTTTCCTCACTAAAACCCTTATCCTCTCTGCTGCAACCGCTTCTCTTTTTCACTTCTCCGGCGGCGGCGGCGGTGGTTGGAATGGCGGCGGAGGTGGAGGTGGTGGTGGAGGAGGAGGAGGAGGGGGTTCTGATTTCTGGGCGAAATTGTTTTCTCCGTCAGCAAATGCGACGGAAGAGGAAACCCAAGAGTGGGATTTCCATGGGTTACCAGCTAACATTTTAGTTCAATTGAGTAAACTGAGTGGATTTAAGAAATACAAGATTTCTGAGATTTTGTTCTTCGATAAACGGAAAGGTGTGACGATTGGTACCGATGATTCGTTCTTCGAAATGGTGTCGTTGAGACCAGGTGGTGTTTATACAAAGGCTGCTTTGAACAAAGAACTTGAGACATTAGCTACTTGTGGTATGTTTGAGAAAGTTGATTTGGAGACGAAGACGAAACCAGATGGTACATTGGCTGTTACGATATCGTTTACGGAGAGTACATGGCAATCGGCGGATTCGTTTAGGTGTATTAATGTTGGGTTGTTGCCACAAGCGAAACCGATTGAAATGGATGTTGATATGACTGATAAGGAGAAGGCTGAGTTTTTCAGGAATCAAGAGAGGGATTATAGGAAGAGAATTGATAAGGCGAGGCCGTGTTTGTTGCCATATCCTATTCAGAGGGAGGTTCTGCAAATGCTCAGGGAGCAAGGTAATGTGTAATTCTATCTGGCTTGTTTGAATTTGATTTTCATTTCTCGAAATTTAGGATTAACATACAGTTGAATCGATAACTATGAATACACGGAACATCAATACGAATGCACGAGATAATAATTGTGGTATGTCAATGAATTAGTGGACTGAGTTAATGATTTTGGCAGGTAAGGTGAGTGCCCGTATGCTTCAAAAGATTCGTGACCGTGTTCAGAAATGGTACCATGATGAAGGGTATGCTTGTGCACAAGTGGTGAATTTTGGAAATCTGAATACCAAGGAGGTTGTGTGTGAAGTTGTAGAAGGGGATATTACTCAATTGGTTATACAGTTTCAAGATAAGCTTGGGAATGTCTGTGAGGGAAATACAGATCTTGCTGTTGTTAGAAGAGAATTGCCCAAACAGGTGTGTTGGGTTCTTTATTGTTGATAGATTATGTATTTCACCATATCGTTGTTTAGAATTTTGAAATTGTGGTTGTTTACTTCACAGCTTCGACAAGGTCATGTGTTTAACATAGAAGCAGGAAAGCTAGCTCTGAGGAATATAAACTCCCTTGCGTTGTTTTCTAATATTGAAGTGAACCCACGACCAGATGAAAAGAACGATGGGGGAATCATAGTTGAGATAAAGCTTAAAGAACTTGAGCAACAGAATGCAGAAGTGAGCACAGAGTGGAGTATCGTACCAGGACGTCAAGGTCGTCCTACCCTGGTAATTTATCTTTATATTCTATAAAACATGTGGTTCATGACTCAAAATATGTGGATATTCGGGACATTCATAAATTATTTACTCCAGCTGTGGTATTTGACAACGATTGAATGTGAATGTTCTATTTTCAGGCTTCAATCCAACCTGGTGGTACTGTTACAATTGAGCATCGGAATCTCCAAGGGCTGAACAGATCCTTAATTGGGTCAATAACCACCAGTAACTTCATTGATCCTCAGGTAATCTGCGGATTTCAGTTGTTTACTTTAAATTTTTCCTGGCCAATGTCATCTGGGTACCAGGATATAGATTCCTGTCCCGTCTCAGGTACTAAATTT
This sequence comes from Papaver armeniacum, assembly GCA_023531295.1. Lineage (NCBI taxonomy): Eukaryota > Viridiplantae > Streptophyta > Magnoliopsida > Ranunculales > Papaveraceae > Papaver > Papaver armeniacum. The sequence continues at coordinate 115,451 of JAJJWW010013427.1, forward strand.
TAAAGTACAATAGGCATGGACTCACAATGAGTTTTTCTTGATCTGTTTAAGTTTCGTCTTTGCATATCATTTACAAATTGTTTCACAGCATGGATATATGACTTTTATCTTCAGGATGATCTTGCTTTCAAGTTTGAGTACGTACATCCATATCTTGATGGCGTAAAAGATCCCCGCAACAGGACTTTCCGTTCAAGCTGTTTCAACAGTCGTAAACTGAGCCCAGTCTTCACTGGAGGGCCAGGGGTAGATGAAGTTCCACCTATATGGGTTGATCGAGCAGGTGTGAAAGCCAACATAACAGAGGTGATGCATCTTTCATAATAGTTTCTTAGATGTAATTCGTTACTATATGTTACGTAGATACTAAACATACAGCCAACTCTCGCATTTTGATTATCACGATTTTCAGAACTTCACTCGTCAAAGCAAATTCACTTATGGTCTAGTGTTGGAGAAAATCACTACCCGTGATGAAAGTAGCCATATATCTCAAAATGGTCAGCGACAGTTGCCAAATGGAGGAATCAGTGCAGATGGACCTCCCACAACTCTGAGTGGCACTGGTGTTGACAAAATGGGATTTTTCCAAGCAAACATCACACGGGATAACACAAAGTTTGTTAATGGTGCAATTGTTGGTGAGAGGAATGTGTTTCAGGTGATTTTCAGTTAAATATTTTCTAAATCTTCCAAAAACACGGCTTGCTTTGTCTTAAGACTCATCTGGTTTTGACGACAAATAATAACTTTGGAAAAGCGATGTTGTGTTCCCCTAAAGTTCAGTCCATTTTATTCCTTTCTTGTTTGTGTACTTGTGATAAATTGCAGGTAGACCAAGGGCTCTTTGTTGGAAGCAAATTCCCATTCTTCAACCGCCACCAGTTGACATACACCAAATTCGTCCAGTTGAAACAGGTTGAGGAAGGTGCTGATAAACCACCACCACCTGTCCTAGTCCTCCATGGTCACTATGGTGGCTGTATCGGAGACCTCCCAAGTTATGACGCCTTTACACTTGGTGGGCCTTACTCTGTTCGGGGTTACAACATGGGTGAACTTGGAGCTTGCAGAAACATTCTTGAGGTAGGTGCTACTGCAAGAACTAATATCTTCCCATGGTCACTAGTAGCTTGCTGGAAGTTTCATGAAAACAGCTTCTCAAACCTAACTCTTACAATACATCCAGGTGGCGGCTGAGCTGCGGGTACCTGTGAGAAACACTCATGTATACGCATTTGTTGAGCATGGAAATGATTTGGGTAGCTCGAAGTACTTGAAGGGAAACCCAACAGAATTTTACCGGCGTGCAGGTAATGGCTCATCATACGGTGTTGGTGCAAAGCTAGGTCTTGTACGAGCTGAATACGCCGTGGATCACAATTCTGGGACAGGGGCCATTTTCTTACGATTTGGTGAGAGATTCTGAGGTAGGATTTCCATAATCCTCAGACATATATTGCAAAGTTTTCCTTGATATTCGTTTCTATTGGTGCGGTTAATTAGAGATTCAGGTTCAATTATAGAGCCATGAATTTGGATAAGAGTCATTAGAATATTAGTAGAGCATTTTGTAAATTTACGAACTCACTTTTGTTCAATACCTGGAAACTGACTGGTGGTGTACTTCAAAGTTCAAAACTTGTATTCATTATCTGGCAACTGATTTCTACTTGAAAATCCCCAGTAACTTCAAATTACTGTTTCAAGGATTTTCTAGCACTCGGTGGTGTGTTGCACATAATCTGGCTTAGAAATAATTGTCAACTGCTGTGTCAATTCTACTTTCTTTGACAATGTCATTCTCAACATCAGCACCTTGTTTTGGGGGGTCTTTCTGTGCCAGAGTGGAAAACTAGGTACTTCTGACACCATTAACTTAAGCTCTGGTTTAAATTCATGGATTAAGGGAGTTGTTGCAACATAGAATACTACTGAGGATATGTGCTGTGAGTGCCTTGTGGTATCAGCAGGGCGGGCCCAATTTGGGCATACTACTGGGCATCTCGGGAATTATTTTTACTTCTTTCAAATTCGTTTCTTTTAATTGTGCTTTTAATTTCCTCTAGGGTTAGCATTTATTTTCAATTATTGCATACAACTGCTTTAGTTCTCTGCGTTATTATTGTTGTTCATTTTTTATCAGTTTCTGTGCTTTTTCACAATTTAAATACCCAACTTGTCTCAACGAGGATTCTCTCCAGGAATGTGCAAGGTTTTAAAAACCCTTCTACAAGAAACCATCTTAGTGATCTAGTTCGATCCCAAAATCCAGATATTGTTTTCCTTGGTGAACACAAATTTCTCAAGTTAAAAGTAAACCCTTACTGAACCAGTATCACTACCCTAATAGTGCTTTTATAGAGCCTTGTGGTTTGTCTGGAGGTTTAGTATTATTATGGAAAAATGGTTTTACCTGTGAGATTTGAAGTGATGAACAAAATATGTTTAATGTTGTTGTTCAAAGTGATCCAAGTAAACCTGAATTCTTACTCACTTGCATGTATGGCTTTTCTCCTTATGCAAAGAAAAAAGAACAATGGTCCTATATTAGACAAACTAGTGAAACAGGTAACTATCCTTGGATCCTACTAAGAGACTTAAATTTCCATCTGTTGGATGACAGCAACAAAACCTCTTCCTCTCTTGATGGATGGGTTAACAATATAGTTGCTGAAAGTGGTCTTGAAGACATAGGTTATGTTGGAAAAAACTATACTTGGACAAGCAATATTCTTGGCACTGGTTCTAGAAGATCCAGAATTGACCTAGCTCTAGGCAATAGTGAGTGGATCAAACATTCTAAAGCTAAGCTTATTCATCTTAACCAAGTAGGAAGTGACCATATTCCGATTCTTCTTGTTACTGATACTGAGTGGGAGCCATGTTGGAGGCTTTTTAAATTCTTTCTAACTTGGCTCAATGATGATACTTGCTCTACTACGATAGCTAATGCTTGGAATATAAGCGTAAGTGGCTCCCCAGGTTTTCAGCTTGTTAAAAAACTCCAGTCAGCAAGGAAAGAATTATCCATATGGAACAAACATCATTTTGGTAACATCAACCAAAATAATGATCATATCCAGCAGGAACTTAACTTTGCTCAGAATCAAATTCCTAGTAGTGAAATTAATGATCAGATTCTGAGAATCAATACAGATTTGAATAAGTGGCATAAGATTCAAAATGAGTTCTTGCAGCAGAAGGCCAGAGATAACTTGATCAAAGATATGGATAACAATATAAAGTATTTCCACACCAAGATCAACAGGAAAAGATCAAGGAACAACATTGATTCCATTCAAGATCACACTGGTAATTGGCTCCATACTAGAGAAGACATTGGCTCACACTTGACAAAGCATTTTCAAGACATAAGTACTTCATCCTCTCATCAACTTGAAGAAGGTCTTTTCTCGGTTCTACCCAGTGGCGGAACCAGAAAATCAATATGGGACTGGCTTGAAACCTAATTGGCTTGAAAAAAAAAATTAGGGCTGGCTTAAGCCTATTTTTAGGCTTTTCTTTTTAACCAAATTTAAAAACCATTGCAAAATGTAAGCTTTTTCTGGACTTTGGGCTGGCTTAAGCCAGCCCAAGTCACCATGTAGTTCCGCCCCTGGTTCTACCAACAATCATCTCTCATGAAGACAATCTTATTCTTACTAGAATACCAGGAAATGAAGAAATATTCAACACTCTCAAGAGTATGGAGAATTGGAGTGCTCCAGGACCTGAAGGCTTTCAAGCTGGTTTCTACAAAAGCCAATGGAATGTAGTAGGTGATGATGTATGTCTTATGGTTTCCATATTCTTTCAAACAAGGCACATTTTTAAACAAATCAACAAGACATATATTTCTCTAATACCAAAGAAAAAGAAGCCTCTTTGTGCCACAGATTATAGACCCATAGGCTTGTGTAATACTTCTTATAAGATCATCTCTAAGATTCTTGTTAACAGAATGAAGCCTCTAATGGAGAAGATTATTTCTCCATATCAAGCTACTTATGTTTCAGGAAGACTTATCAGTGACAACACAGTCATTGCTCAAGAGATTATTCACTCCATGAAGAAGAAAATAGGTCAAATTGGATGGCTAGCTCTCAAGTTAGATATGTCTAAAGCTTTTGATAGATTAGAATGGGATTTTCTAATTAAAGTCTTAAGATACTTCGGTTTCAGTGAGGAATTCTGTGAACTCATTCATCAATGCATCGGTATAACTACATTGTCTGTTATTCTCAATGGTTCTCCTTGTGAAGAATTTCATCCTTCAAGGGGCATTAGGTAGGGTGATCCACTCTCTCCCTATTTGTTCATTCTAGCTATGGAGTTTCTCTCAAGAAATCTTATAGCTGCACAACAAAACAACAGCATCAAAGGCATTAATGTGGCTGCAAATTCTCCAGCCATTAATCATCTGTTATTTACAGATGACTGCTTGATTTTCACTCAAGCAAATTTGGATTCAGTTAACAATCTCCTCCAACTTCTTAACAATTTCAGCAGTTAATCAGGTCAGGTAATCAACTTTGAGAAATCTGCAGTGCATATAAGTAAAAACACTAAACCAGAAGTTGCAACAACACTCACTCAAATACTGGGAGTCAAGACTATGAGCTCAAAAGAAAGGTATTTAGGGTCTCCACTCATCCTTGGACACTCTAAACAAGAAGCTTTTAAATCTATTGAAGACAATTTCAATAACAGATTATCTACATGGTCTGCTAATTCACTCTCTCAATCAGGTAGATCTACTATGATCAAACATGTTCTTAATTCATTACCTGTCTATCAAATAGGTTCTTTCAAATTACTTGATCATCTCATGAAGAAATTAACTACCATTCAGAGAAAGTTTTTCTGGGGTCACTCTTCTAATAGAGGCTTTAACCCTGTGCCTTACTCTAAACTTTGTTAGTCAAAGGATCATGGAGGTCTTGCTTTCAGAGATATGGAAAAACTTAATCTTGCATTACTTACAAAACTTGCTTGGAGAGTTTGCACTGAAGAAGATCAACTTTGGGTTCAAATTCTAGGAAGTAAATATTTCAAATATGGTAATATTCTTCATCAGAGAATCGAAGCTACAAACTTCTCCTACATGTGGAATGTTATTACCAAAGGTCTTCAAGTCATTCAAGACAATTACTTTATGGAGGTTAACAATGGCAGAAGAACAAAAATATGGTAGGAAAAGTGGGTTCCATGATTGGATCATCCACCCATCCCTGTGAATGACATGCACAGATTTTATGAAAGTGTGGATGAACTAATCAATACAGATACAAATTCTTGGAATGTTTCTCTCTTAGATATCTTGTTTGATGCCAATACTTATAGGCAAATTCATGGAATCTTTATTGACACTTCAAATGAATACATAATGCTTTGGACTCCAGCTAAAGATGGAAAATTCTCAGTCAAGAGTGCTTACAAACATCTCACTAGTAATTCTAATGATAATCTGGTTAATGGAGTTAGTATTCAGCCACAAGTTTGGAAGGCACTGTGGAGTTGCAGTGTTGCTAATAGAGTCAAGCTTTTTTCATGGAAGTGTATACATGAATGTCATCCAACAAGATACAAACTTGCTGCACACAACCCTGATATGGAGACACAATGCGGAATCTGTGGAAGAGAAGAAGAGACAATAGAATGTCTTATTTTTGATTGCAGACATGCCAGAGCATTGTGGAGAACCATTAATATAGACATACATACATTTAAAGAAAACTGTGATAGTATTTCAGAATGGGTTCTAAGCTGGTTCAATAGAAATAATACTGGTGTTTGTAGGTGAAAATGGTTTCTGCTGATTACGGTAATTACGGGTGTGCAGGTGAGAAACAATTTAAACCCTAAACAATGTACTGCAAGGGAGTACTTTAGATTCGAGAGATCAATCTGTAAAAGTCCGGCCTAAACCAAGAAATGGCCGTTCCAGACTTGCCCGGTCACAAAGTGGAGGAGAATGGGTTGTTTTGGGGAGGAAGCAAGGAAAGTGGTGAGACGAGAATAGTTGATTCTGGAAGAGTAGTTGGGTTACTACGACTTGTTATCAAAAAAGTGAGATAGCTAACAAGGTGAGCTAGCAAGTAAGTATTTCTGAGTGTTGTATCTTCCATATGAACTTGTTGTTCAATGGAAATAGGTAAGACCTATTTATACAAGTCGGAGTAAAAACGTACCCTGGTCTCATTAAGGAGTGGGGAAGTAAATGGGAGGAGGTGGTAACCGTATGCATGGAATTAATGTTCCATAAAGTGGTTAACGATGAAAGCTGGGTTTTCATGAAACTGCTAAAGTTATGGAATTGATGTCCCATAAAGTTGTTAACGCATGTGCTTTATGTCCCATGAACGTTTCACACATAACTTCCCGTACTTACTAACCGCCTCACCCTTATGACACTTCCTTATGACGGGCGTAGTGTACGCCGCACGCTGCAAAATTCCAAACCAATACCCAAAGAGGATCCCCCATTTTGTGTTGATGTCTCGAATGTTATGGAAAACATGTGGCACGTTGTTGTGGCTTGGCAAGTCAAGATCGGGAAACTTGCCAGCCTAGTGACCTTCGACGGTCGAGATTTTGCATCTTGAGAGGAGGGGCAACCGTTGATCGTTGCACGCCTTCGTTTTGGTAGCCGCGTAGTGAGGGCCAACGTGGTGGCGCGGATAGGTTGGCATGCCGTTGGCATGGCAAGGTTTGGCGTGGCCAAACTTATTTTTCCGGGCCAAAGGTTACCACGTGTCGTCTGGTAACCTTGGATGGCTAGGATTTGCTCTTGGGATTGAAGGGCAACCGTTGATTGTTGCACGCCTTCGTTTTGGTAGCCGCGTAATGAGGGTCAACGTGGTGACGCGGCTAGGGTGTGGTTTGGCTTAGCATGTGAGGCCAAGGGTTCGCCTTGGGCATGTATAGCTTTGGCTAGGTGCGATTTTGGATTGGCATGTGGGGTCAAGGGTTTTCCATGGGCGTATGGCGTGGCTAGGGCCAAGGCAAGGGCGTTTGGCTTGGCATGATGTGATTAGCATGGCTAGGGCCAAGGAAAAGTGCGTTTGGCATGGCGCAGCTAGCTTGGCTAGGTTTGGTTTGGCTTGGCATGTGGGGCCAAGGGTTTGCCATAGTCACATGGCGTGGCTAGCTTGGGCTAGGTGCGGTTTTGGCTTGGCATGTGGGGCCAAGGCTTTGCCATATGCGCATGGCGTGACTAGCTTGGGCTAGGTGCGTGACCAAGCTAGGGTTTTGGGGAAAAGGTCGTTTGGTAACCCTAGACGGCCAGGATTTGCTCCTGGGATTGAAGGGCAACCGTTGATTGTTGCACGCCTTCGTTTTGATAGCCGTGTGGTGAAGGCCAGTATGGTGGCGCAGTATGGGGCCATGGAGAGGTGCGTTTGGCATGGCGCAGTAGGTGTGGCTGGCATGATTTTCCATTGGCCCGAAGATGCGGCTAGCATGGCTGGCATGCTTTGGCGCGGTCGGTGTGGCTGGCATGACTTTCCATTGGCACAGAGGTGCGGCTAGCATGGTTGGCATGCTTTGGGGCGGTCGGTGTGGCTGGCATGATTTGCCATTGGCACAGAGGTGCGGCTAGCATGGTTGGCATGCTTTGGAATGGTCGGTGTGGCTGGCATGATTTTCCATTGGCACAGAGGTGAGGCTAGCATGGTTGGCATGCTTTGGCGCGGTCGGTGTGGCTGGCATGATTTTCCATTGGCACAGAGGTGCGGCTAGCATGGTTGGCATGCTTTGGCGCGGTCGGTGTGGCTGGCATGATTTTCCATTAGCACAGAGGTGCGACTAGCATGGTTGGCATGCTTTGGCGCGGTCGGTGTGGCTGTCATGATTTTCCATTGGCACAGAGGTGCGGCTAGCATGGTTGGCATACTTCGGCGCGGTCGGTGTGGCTAGCATGATTTGCCATTGGCACAGAGGTGAGGCTAGCATGGTTGGCATGCTTTGGAATGGTCGGTGTGGCTGGCATGATTTGCCATTGGCATAGAGGTGAGGCTAGCATGGTTGGCATGATTTGGCGCGGTCGGTGTGGCTGGCATGATTTTCCATTGGCACAGAGGTGAGGCTAGCATGGTTGGCATGGTTTGGCGCGGTCGGTGTGGCTGGCGTGATTTGCCATTGGCACACGTGGGAATTAGGGTTTGGATTGTCGTAACCCTAATTTGAAAAAAGATACCCCGTAATTATTTAGGGACACATTAAAGGTTTGATAAATGTGCCTAGTAAATGCTTGTTACTTTAAATGTTGTGACATCAATGTCTGCTAGGGTTTAGTGTTTTACGATTTTGACCCTAAGCTAAAAGCCACCATCAACAACTGGCATGAATGAAAGTTTGTTGTTCACCTGTATGATTGGGGTTTGGATCATATGGAAAGACAGGCGTGAGAAGATTTTCCAAGGAGTTAATCTAAACCCTATTTCCACAGCCAATAGAATACAATATCATTTAAGTTTTCATCTGCATGAAAAGTTAATATGTGGTCCGTACAGCATTAATATTAATAAGTCTAACTGGTTGCCTCATGTACAAGGGATTGCTAAATTTAATGTTGATACATCTTTTGAACATAATACTAATCAGAATGGTACTGGTGTGGTTTTACGTGATCATGCAGGAAACTGTGATGGGATCAGAGGAGGCTTCAAACATGGAGTCTTGAATCCAGAGCAAGGAGAATGTCTTGCAGTACGAGACGCACTTTTATGGGCCAAATAGATGAATCTGGAGGATATCCAAATTGAGGCTGATGCGCAAGTAGTAATAAAGGCTGTTAATGAAGACCCATGTGTAGTGCAATGGGAAAACAAAAATTTAATTAGAGAGATTAAACACTTAAGTACTTTTTTCAATTCCTGCAATTTTACAACTGTTTGTAGAGATGATAACCAAGTAGCTAACTCCATCGCTAAAAGCATTCGAGCTTCAGCTGCTGATTTGCTAAAGTTTGATGATTTTGGGCATGAACTTTATGATCTTTTAGCCCAATATCAAAACTTCCATTCAAGTTAAACCAATAAATAATTTTCGTATAAAAAAAAATAAAAAAAATGAGAAATCCAGAAGGAAAGAGCAATTATTAGTTTCATTCTGTTTTAGACTTTGTTCTAGAAAGAGAAAATATCCTATTTTATTAAGATTTTTTCCCCCCAAAAAAAAACTACTCTTAAATATGGTGGACCCTACTTATATTAATTGTGTTAGCTAAGGTTAAGTTGTAGACAATAACAAAGGGAAGAATATGCACCCCTGGTTAAGCTGGGGTGCACATAGATGGACTCTGTGAGCTATTTAGCCATTATGAAAAATATTTAGATACAGGACTTTTGAAGTAATAATCCTATTTTGTCTTATTATAACAGCCCCTCTACTGGATTCATCAGCCCTATATTAGGTTTCAAGAAAATACAAAACCTAATTACGAATAACTCTAACATCAATTGCGTTCTCTTCTTGGTTGATGATAATATATCATCAACCTTGTATAGGTTTTGATCAGCACTGTCTCAACATTTTGCCTATTGTTTATGGGTAAAAACTATTCCGGCCGGATTTGGTAATTTGGGGTGTGTGGATGAGGAATGAATCTAAACCCTAAATAAATGCACTCACGGGTGAGTGCTTGTAGATTCGAAATCAACGTGCAAGTAAGTCCCTAAACAAAAAATGGACGTTCCAGACTTGTTTCTGTCACAAAGTGAAGGAGATGGGGTTGATCTTAGGGAGGGAAGCGAAGAAGGTGTTGAGATTATGAAGGTATTGGCTTGCTTATGACTTGTAACAGAAAGGTGAGCAGGCTTACGATTGATGCAAGCAGGCTCTGGGTGTTTTGTATTAATACTTGGTTTCTGTCTCGTCTGGACTTGTGTTGTTGTTTTCTCCTTTTTTCTCCTGTTTGGAAAATAGGGAGGAGAGCCTATTTATACAAGTCATTTGAGCCTTATTCACGTCTCTTGTGGGAAGTGGAGGAAGTGGAGTGATGGAGTAGTGTAGTTGTGTGTTGGTGTTACACGACCAGTCTTGCCCACTTCTCATGTCATCTCTAACCGTCCATGACTTCCTGACACGTTCTTGTGATGGCGCGTTGCACGCTGTAAACCGCCAGACCAATACCCCAGTATGTATCCCCCAGTTTGTGACATGATTGATGTCTGGAATGTGTGGATCATGGGACCCACAAAAGGTAGCATGTAATGGTAAGTTGAATAACTGCGTTATTCAGGAAATTGATACTTGTGAAGTATCGTGTGTATTTTTATGCATGTACTGTATCATGGTGTGGTAAAGTGACGGGTGGTGATCACCATGACGCCTCACTGACCAATTAACTCCTGACCAGGGTTGTATAACCAAGCCGGTGAAGCTGGATGGACGAGATGTTCTTTGAGATACTCATCTGCGACCGTTGATGGAATCAGGGTTTTGAAGAGGTACGCAGGCATCACTCTTCAACTTGGTCGAAACCAAGCATGGGAAGGGTTTTGGAAAGGACCGACCGGGCATGCATGTAGACAGCATGCCGGTATACACGTCCGTACCTCTGTCCCATAAAGGCGCGATCTAGGCCACTCAATTTGACCGTCAAAGAGGAGTGGTTGAGATCGATTTTACAACAGAAATCTGATGCCGCAAAAGCCGCACATCGTGCCAACTTCGGGCGCACACTTCAAGACGATCAAGCTTGGTCGGTCTTGCCCAATCCGTCCGGCGTGTAGGTGGTAGGCTGGTATTCACGCCTATACCTGACTGTCCCATGAAAACGTGATCTAAGCCACTCAAATCGTCCGGTGAAGTTGAGTGGTCGAGATCAATTTGCAATTCGGGAAGTGTGACCGCAAGTTTGGACGCGCGTTTTGGGATAGCCAGGCATGATATGCCTTGGCCGATCAGGTGAGGGGATTGACGGGCCCACGGTGGTCATGCTGGTATGACCGGACCTGTTTAATCTAATTTGGGACCCTCCATTCGTGATGGAGAAGATGGACGCTCGTGATGCTCAAAACCCTAATTTTGGGTTTCACGGCCGTGCGACCATGCTTTATGGGCTTATTTAATTGGGATAACCAACCATGGTTGGTCCCGACCCGATTGGTCAGGTATGTAGAAATGGCCCACGGTGATTGTGTTGACATGCTCTGGGCCCTTTGAATCTACATCTACACCCTCCATCTATACTGCGAAGATGGATGGTTGAGACCGTTTTTGCGACACATGTAATATGCCGCAAACCCTAATTTAGGGTTTTCCCGTCCATACGCTCCGGTTTGGACATTTTGGCAAGATAGGCCAATATTTTTGGGAGGCCGACCATGCGGGTCCGCGTTGGTTCGAGCAAAGTGAATATTCCATACCTGCTTGGGGGTTATGGAATTGATCTGGGCCATCCAATCATGATGGTAAAGTTGGATGATTGAGATCATATCCTGACTGATACGGAAAGTCCGGATGCTCAATCGGGTTAGTATAACACACTGAGAGTTCTCAATCGGGCTAGTATAACACACCGAGAGTTGCAGCCTGTACGGATATTTCGTACATGCTTTCATTATAATGCTTGGAGGTTCGTGTTGCTCGCACTGAGCAACACTCGATCGTCATGCCGCACCGATAATGAGTACGGGAAATACAAGGTCGCTACGCATTAATTAATAATGCTATAAATTCACATGGTATATGGGATTGTTGCTACATGCTCCAACCCGGATGAATTTCATGTATTCATAGAATGGGATTGTTGCCACATGCTCCATTCTAGGTGAATTAAGTGAGGAGTATCCAACATTTATTAATGGCTTTATCTTTTACAAGATGTCCGCATAATTTTCGTGGTTTTTACAATTTTAACCTTAAATGAAAATCCACCATCAACATTAAGTCCCCTGCCTAGCACATAATAGTTACACTATTGTGGGGTAGGCATGAGATGGTGACAATTTTGTATATTGAAATGACCAAGCTAAGGTGAATATATATTTACCGGATAGGTCGACATCGTCAGGCGTTTCCCTGGAACTGGTTGGTCCTGATCAAGGTTGTAAAGGAAGCAGGACTTGATCTGGTAGGTCGCTTTGGTTCCCCTTGTATATAACCGAGCTTGATCCCTTATTTGGGTCAGGTGTACTCCCTTTCGTCACGCACAGCTTTCCTCAGATGTATCTGATAAGCATCATTGATTGCTATCCCGAATTGGTAGCCTTTATAGGTGGTAAGTAAAGACTTCTTTTCTCCTGGGATTCTGTTGACTTGCGAGATTATAAAGAATCATCTCACTTGATCGTTTATTCTATATCTCGAGTCTGCTCCGCACTTATCGATCTCTGATTGACCGATTGATTGATTGATTTTTTTATTTTTTATTTTGTGTGCTCATAACCTCTTTTCCTTTGCAGTTTATCATGGAAGCGGTGGATGATAATTCTGTCGTTTCTCCAGAAAGAAGCTTCGAAGTTGACAAGCCCGAAACCCATGCGCATGAAGAAGTAATGGCTAAGATCGATCTTCCACTTCGTGAAGTCGGCAGTGCTATACAGGGGATGTCTATTCTGTACTTGCGTATTTCCAGGGGACGCATCTGTGCACTTTCAGCTGCGATTGACATGGAGGAGCGGTGGAGGCGTGAGGAAGCGTTGCAAGCACTAGTAAGCGCAAGGGGAGAGAGATATGCAGCGCGGTTGAAGAGGCGGAGGGTTGAGCATAAACGACCTCAGAATGAAGATAAGTGTGATTACCCGATCTAGGATGGCGTGATAATTCTTGATTCCGACACAGACGAACCTGAACATTTGAAAGCAATCGACACGACTCCTAATGTTGCTGTGCCCTTTGATGCTCCCGTTGATGATGTTGGGATGGAGTGCGTTGCTGTGGAGATGTCTGATTCAGAAGTTGAGGTAGACCCGAAGGGAGGAGTATCAACAAGTGATGGCGCCGAAGCAGAACTTAACGGTGGTGCAGGCGATGTCGACCCTCTTGGCGACTAAAACCTCTTTTCTTCTCTTTCTGCTTTCCAAGTATATTCCGCATATTTGAACATCTTCCTTGTACTCAGTGGCATCCGAGTTCAAGGTTTTCTTCTATTTGATTGTTTGAATAAAAGGTTTTTTTTTTTGTTTTTTTTTATAACCCTTTGTCGAGACTGCAACTGAACCTTCTCAGGCGCAAGGGTGCGCCTTCACACGTAATTCTTTGTGATAAAAGAAATAATGCCATAACGGAATTTCTACGGACCTGTGTTCCTTGATGCAAGATCTCCCTGGCCTTGCTGGGGTGAGTGGCTCAAAGCTTCTTCCCTTCCTGCGCATATCTTTTCCATCGACTCTTTTCAGGATTTTTTTTTTTTACTTAGGGTTTCTTTCCTGACCTGCTCTAGTGGGTTTATTTAGGCTGGACTTTGTGTCTATAGAGGTGAAGAGGTTCTCAGATGGAAATAACACTTCAATTAATTTGAAAATCGAAAATTGAAACCCTAATTATGAATGCAAGTATTGCAATCGTTCTCTAGAGGAATTACAAATATGATGTGAAATTGTAAAGGGAAATACGTCGGAGGAAGTAGCACAACATCTTAAAGCATGTAGAATGTTGAAAAGTGATAGCACAGCGTCTTAAGTACGGTAGGGTTTGAGCCATCGTGAGTGAATTTTTACGCCTTCTAGCTTGTCAGCGTTGATGAGTTTGCAGTAGCCGCCCAGGATGACATCTGCTACCAGGTATGGTTCATCCTCCTTCTCGGTGGCTGAATCGGGTGAGGTAGCCATTCTCAGCATAATGCTTCCGTCCTTGAATGCGGTTGTCTTTGTTACTAGGTCCCCAATTCCAAACGGGTTTGGGCGTGTATACATTGGGGTATTGGTTTTGTCATCTTTGATCGAGACAGCTTATAGACTCCTGATGAACTGTTTGAAGGGGCCGACCTCCCATTCGCATCTCTTAGCCAAGGTTGTTTTTTTGGCTAGAGCCAGTCCCCAGGACTTGTCAGAATGGAGGGCGGTAAATTGTAAAGAGGGTTGCGCGATGAGACTTACTTGAGATCGGAACCTTTCAATATATGCTGGCGGGCTATCTCCGGGAAGTTGTGTCACATTGGCAAGTTGCTGGTGCGGAAACAGACAGTCATCAGGTCCAGAAGGCGTGTTGGAGATTCTTTCAGGTATCGAAACTGGTAGAGGACAGACTTCTGTATTGCTTTGTTGTCATGCATCCAAGAGCGTCCTAGGATCATGTCGTAGTTGGGATGATCTTTGACTATGTTGAACTTTTCTTGCGTTGAGGCATCACCCAATTTGACTTCAAGATCGACGTATCCATATGCATCTCTGAGTTCTCCTGCTGAATCTTTAACCGTAGTTGGGTGATGAGTAGCTTCCTACTTTAAAATCTTTTCCGCTCTCAAGGTCTTGATAGCAATGATATTAAATTCGGAAGCCGTATCAATCAACGTGCTATCGAACTCAATATCTCTCAAACGAGTGACAGTTAGGAGTCCCCAGTTTCCCTTGCTCGCGTCCTTTAAGAAAGAATGGGATTCTTGGACTGCTTCTGGATACAAACGCCTGCCTGACACAACGTGGTTGAGGGCCGTAAATATGTCTTGACGCTTCCCTCTGGAGAAGTACAAGATTTCACACAAGTGCTCCATCATAGATTGTACAGTCTTGCGAACAATATCCCCAGAAATCATGCAGTTCCTGATAGGGAGAGGGTCTCTACGAACACCTTCGTTTCCAAGCCGGAGTTCCCCCGTCTCTATCTTTTCCCTGAATATTTGTTTCAACCTTTTACAATCTTTGGTTGGATGATGTACGAATCTGTGGTAGCAACAGTATTTGGGATCTTCCATGTCTTTCTCAGGTGGAGGATGCCTGATAGGAGGTAGCTTGACGGCATCGTCTTGGATCCATGCTTCCAAGAGTTCTATCACTTCATTCATGGGGAAAGGAAAACCTATATCTTCGGTGTCTTGTGCAGGAGTTTTGTCTGCTCCTTTCAGAGACGAAGTCTTGTGTGTCGGGGATGCCCGCTTGGTTTGTTGCTCCGTCACTGAAGCTTTCCTTTTTTTCTCCTCCGCCCACTACACTCACAGAAGGGCCAGTGTTGTATTGCTTGTTCGTGAGGTGCCTGCTTCATCGACTTTCACGTGAATCTTCACTTCGAACAACTCTGGTTCTTTCAAGAAATGCTGGTGCAGTTGTTGCTAAACGTTTGGCAGCTTCATGGAGTTCAGAGAACGTTTGAAAGCACAGATTCTCTAACAGAGCGCGGTATATGGGTATTATCCCATTGATGCATAATTCCACCAATTGTCGTTCGGTGACATTCGGGTCGTGACAATCTAGCGCTTGGGTTCTGAACCTTTTAACGAAGTCGTTGGGATGTTCGTTGTTCCGCTGGAGAATTCTTCCAAGATCTGAAAACGTGATTTGTTCAGACACGAAGAAATACTTCATGCGGAAAGCACTGACCATCTTGCTCCAATTGGATATGATGTTAGGCGCAATGTTGTTGTACCAGGTGTACGCCCTCCCCGTAAGTGATTTTGAGAATTCTTTTAGGCGTAGAACATGATTGTATTCATGTTCCCCCAAGGATTCCAAGAATCGAGAAACGTGTTCACAAGCATTACCAGTACCGTCGTAGAGGGAGAACTGGGGAGAGGTGTAACCTCTTGGTAGAGGAATTCGTTGCACATCTTGAGGGTATGGTGGCTGATGTTGATGTACATCCGTTCGGTTTCCTTTTCCTTGATTATGAAGAAGTCGTTCCAGGTCCTCGCGTGTGATGAAGTTGGATGGCTGGTCGCTTCCTCTTGAATGTTCAGGGGAAACATGAGTTTCTTCACTCATGTGGGTATGAGTGGAAACGCCCGCTCCGGGGGTATTGAAGGCATTTCTTGTTGGCTCCAAAGGTTGCCATGAATCTTGTGGAAATCGTTCAGTTAAAGTTTTAAGGAAAGTGAGTACCTCCTTCTGAGTTGCGGCCATATCCGTTTGAGTCTTAGCAAGAATTTCCTGCTTCTCCATAAAGTATGCAATGGTAATAGACGGTGGTCCTCCTCTTGCGCCTCCGGCTCCTCGTCCTGATGAAGGATTGAAAGTTGTTGTTCTGGTGATCACTGGAGGCATTACACTTGAAGAGATGTCGGGATTTGCGGCTGCTCTGGCTCTAGTGATAGGAGGCGTTATACCCACTAGAATGTCTCCTGCTCCACTAGCGTTGGTGATAGAGGTGACGGCTCCTCGAGATGTATTGACTACGGTAGCTCCACTGACAGGTATATCGACACCGGGAGTGTTATCCACATTAACTCTATCCGAATTGATTTCTGATCCAGACTTGAGTTCTACCATCTTGAAATGGATTTATGATTGAATTGGTCATAAGATCTACCCTTTTGAAATTGATAAAATTAAATCGTATTTTGAAGAAATTGACTTTACAACCGAGAGATTAAACTCCCACTGTGGTAGCCAATTGTTTATGGGTGAAAACTATTCCTGCCGGATTTGGTAATTTGGTGAGTGTGGATGAGGAATGAATCTAAACCCTAAACAAATGCACTGCGCGGTGAGTGCTTGTATATTCGAAAATCAATCTGTGCAAGTCCGGCCAAAACAAAGAAATGGCCGTTACAGACTTGTTTCGGTCACAAAGTGAAGGAGATGGGGTTGATCTTAGGGAGGGAAGCGAAGAAGGTGTTGAGATTGTGAAGGTGCTGGCTTGCTTATGACTTGTAACAGAAAGGAGAGCAGGCTTACGATTGATGCAAGCAGGCTCTAGGTGTTTTTTTATTAACACTTGGTTTCTGTCTCGTCTGGACTTGTGTTGTTGTTCTCTCCTTTTTTCTCCTGTTTGGAAAATAGGGAGGAGAGCCTATTTATACAAGTCATTTGAGCCTTATTCACGTCTCTTGTGGGAAGTGGAGGAAGTGGAGTGATGGAGTAGTGGAGTTGTGTGTTGGTGTTACACGACCAGTCTTGCCCACTTCCCCTGTCATCTCTAACCGTCCATGACTTCCTGACACGTTCTTGTGATGGCGCGTTGCACGATGCACGCTGTAAACCGCCAGACCAATACCCCAGTATGTATACCCTAGTTTGTGACATGATTGATGTCTGGAATGTGTGGATCGTGGGACCCACAAAAGGTAGCATGTAATGCTAAGTTGAATAACTACGTTATTCAGGAAATTGATACTTGTGAAGTATCGTGTGTATTTTTATGCAGGTACTGCATCATGGTGTGGTAAAATGACGGGTGGTGATCACCATGACGCCTCACCGACCAATTAACTCCTGACCAGGGTTGTATAACCAAGCCGGTGAAGCTGGACGGACGAGATGATCTTTGAGATACTCATCTGCGACCGTTGATGGAATCAGGGTTTTGAAGAGGTGCGCAGGCATCAATCTCCAGCTTGGTCGAAACCAAGCATGGGAAGGGTTTTGGAAAGGACCGACCGGGCATGCGTGTAGACAGCATGCCAGTGTACACGTCCGTACCTCTCTGTCCCATAAAGGCACGATCTAGGCCACTCAATTTGACCGGCAAAGAGGAGTGGTTGAGATCGATTTGGCAAGAGAAATCTGGTGCCGCAAAATCTGCACATCGTGCCAATTTCGGGCGCGCACTTCAAGACGACCAAGATTGGTCGGTCTTGCCCAATCCGTCCGGCGTGTAGGTGGTAGGATGGTTTTCACGCCTATACCTGACTGTCCCATGAAAACATGATCTAAGCCACTCAAATTGTCCGGTGAAGTTGACTGGTCGAGATCAGTTTGCAATTTGGGAAGTGTGACCACGCAAGTTTGGACGCGCGTTTTGGGATAGCCAGGCATGATATGCCTTGGCCGATCATGTGAGGGGATAGACGGTCCCACGGTGGTCATGCTGGTATGACCCAACGTGTCAACATCTCAAGGGATGGTTTCATGATAAGCTGATGAGATGGAATCATTGAATCATACTCCAAAATGTGATTTCGTCTGAATCAAGATGCCTGCTACAACGTTACATGAATGATGCGTGTGAGGAGTGGTCTAATCGACCCTGGCAGCCAAGTCTAAAAAGAAGGAAAGCATTTAATGAAGCATCATAAGATACATGGACGAATCTACATCGTTTGAAGGCTTGGACGATCTATACCATGACTCTAGGATGATGCAATACGAGATCCCTCTAGAAGGAGCATCATGATAGCTCCACCAGCTTGGCGAGACCACGCCATACCTTCACGAGATTAGTTTGCTTATAAATACCATTTCATGTAGAAGGAAATGGACATGTAATTTTAGATGGTCTTCCTACAAAGAATTCCCGAGAGAGATTTAGATAAAGAGAGAGTGAGAAATCTAAGTGATATTTGTAACTCTTTCAAGGGTAAGACGTTAATCAATAAAGAAAACATCTTCTTTCCCGTAGACATAGGATCTTCATGGCCGAACCACGTTATATATTTGTTTGTGTCAATCTTTACTTTTCATGTTCTTTGCATCTTGTTCATTTTTGAATCTTGAATGTTAGCAGTTTTATAGCCTTTAGATCTACATTTTGTTCATTTTTCCCAGTGGTTTTTGGTTAACCAATAATTATGTCAAACCAAAAAAAATATTACACTAATTTACAGAAAAAAATAGTATTGGTTTACAAAAATTTACAAACAAAAAATAAATAAAAAGAATATCAAGAGTAGTTAAAGCTTACTCTAAATCTAGAGATCAAAAGAAGATTTAACTAATGGCAGTGACATCTCTAATGAAAATTTAATCAATGATTTTTTTTTTTATCAATATTCGGTTAACCATTAGTTATTGGTTCGGTTTCTCTATCATACCAAAACCAAACCATTAATCTCGGTTTTCATCTTTTCTAAACCAAAACCAACTATTAGTTAATGGTTCGGTTCGGTTCGGTTTCCCCCTAATTGGTTTGGTTTGGTTCGGTTTCTCGGTTAACCAGTAACCATGAACACCCCTAGTAACAGTTCTATAGTTTTTTCGTAATCTCTTCTAAGAGAAGTGGATTTCACACCACTGTGTAGATTTCTGTCAAATTCATGACTAGATCTCGGACAGAAAACGATCTACGCTATCAGTGAATTCCTGAAGAGCCTCAGAATCATCAAATCTACATATTTTCATTGATTTTCTTTAATATTTTCGTTCTTTTAAGATTTCTTGTACCTTCCTCAAGATGATCAGGAGAGTTAAAGATCGGAGTGAAAAATGAAGCTTTGAATACTTCAAAACAGCACTCAAGAGATCTCCTCCATGAAAGAGCTAGGAATATCCCCAGTATTCCCAAAAGCATAAAGCCTAGCTAGGCTTTTAGGATAATCCTGCAGCTCAACCACCCCCAATATTTGATGTGTTGACATACGGCCTGATGATGAAGCAACATTGGCGAGTGTGTGCCGGAATATCTTGTATATATGCACCCAGCCGAATACTCGTTTTTTTTTTTTTTTTTGACAGAAGTCACCTGGAATATTTATTGAAAAAGATGAAAAACAGAACGAGTGGGGCTATTACAATCCGAGTACTCCTACTAAAATCATCTTCTTCGTTACTATTTGGATTTTAGTTTTCTCCCACATCTCAAAATTTTCTATCCCACCTTCAGGATGTAGCTTCGCAACTCTTTGTGTTTTCAAGAAAAAGACCCCTAGCCTGAAGAAGAATCGTAAATAGTTTGGAATGATTCGTAGAAAGTTTATAAAAACGGGAACTGATGTTAGTTTATAAAAACCAATATCCCATGATCCAACAATAACTGGGTCACAAACTCTCAAGGATTACTTTCCTAACGTGATGCTTCTTATGTCGTTTTGTAGAGGCCCAGTTTCAAGTAAGTAAGAGGATGAGGTTAGAATGTGATTCTTCTCTTCTTAGTTTGCAACCTGGATTGCACGGACGCTCCATTTCTTGAGCAGTGTCCGCGTCCGACTCGCGGCGGACAGGGGATGCGCGTAAGACACTGACACGACGCGTGTCTGACGCATCAATTTGAGCGTCCTGCGCGCGTCTGGTTTGGACGCTCCGATGACGCATGTCCGACGCATTTTTTTTTCATTTTCATATAAACTTTTTCCTTTATTTTACTATTATTAACCAATGAAGAAAGACAAACATTTAGATATATAATTTAGGGCTTTATTTGGATTTTGTAATTGGAAATGACATCACGTATACCCTTAGTTGGACATGTGTTGATCTAAGAATGCATTTTGATTATGCTATGTGTTTAATAGTGACTGATTATTGGACATTCGGCGTGTATAAACAAACGATATCTTCTTTTCTTTTGAAATTTATACATAGTGGGAATGTTATTTATGCCCCTACTATCCATGGGTCATGCACAAATACCCTTATGAGTCTTTACAAATACCCCTAATGGCAGAAGTGAAATTATTAACAGAAAAATAAATAACATAATTCCATTTTTAACCTTTACATTTTATATTCAGATTTTTTCTGTTTTCTCACACGAGAAAAGTCGATGGATCTCTCCACCACCTCCATCACTGCCACCACCATCTTCATCTCCATCTCCGTCGCCACCACAACTAACGCCACCAACACCAACACCAGAACCAGAATCGTGTCCATCACCATCATCTTGTAACGATTAATTTCAAAACCTTCTTCTTCTTGTAAAGATTAATATCAAAACAATCAGAAATTTCAAAGAAGAAGAAAATAGAATTTCGTTTCTACCAGTAAGAATTTCAACCAACAACACAACAGAGATCATCCGCATGTGAGCATCTCCTGCTGTTTCCTTTTCTTCTTCTTGTTCATACTCTCAGATCCTGAAATTCTGATAGATTTTTTCAGTTTTTTTTCTTGATTTTTGGGTTTTGTGGTAAAACTTCGATTATTTATGGTATATATTGAGTTTTTTCATTTGTATCCGATGAGAATTAGTGAATTAATCGATCTAGGGGTTTAGAAAAGTGCGAATTGGACTGAAGTTAGGTTTTCTTATTCTGGATCTGAAAATTGCGATTATTATCGGGGATTTTTGATTTGCTTGATTAGTATAGAAAGACTTTTTATGGAAGAGATGTGTGTTGATTTGATATGTTTAGGATCTCTTATTTGTTCTGGATGTTGAATTTGAGTTTCTTTTGTGTCTAATTTGTGCAGGATAATGTAAATTAGGTGAAAAATGTCTTCACCTCAGGATCCTTTTTACATTGTTTAGGAAGAAATTTAAGATTCTGTAAGTGCTTCTACTTTTGTTACTCTTATGGTGAAGTTTTCAAGATCTTTTTTTAGGCTACCTTTCTAGTGAGAATGAGCACTGGTTCTCGATATTGCTTTGCACGGGGAGAACTTTCGTTGCATGCTTTGTTGCTAGTAGTGGAAGAAAAAGAGAGCACTTTGTTGATACCTTTTAGGCTAATAGAATATCTTAGAGATTGGCATCAGTCTAACATATTTTGCATGTTCTCCCTTCCACTCCAGGAATCTTCAGGCTGCACTAGTGCAAGGTGCGGAGAAAGATGCGGCTGAGCATTTACCAGGCAATGGTATGCTGATATTGCTTTTAGTGTCGATGTTGTATTAGAGTATTTTCTTAATGTGAGTCATTATTCCCCATTCTTAATGTTAAGTTTCAGCATCTTAGGATTTGTGTGCAAACCATACAACTGAATATTTGTGCTAGCATAGTTAAGTGCGAAACAAGCAAATTCATGTATAAGCCTTAATGTATTCTTTCGCATTTGCATCGTGCAATATTTTGTTCGGATATTGAAGTGAATTTGTAAATGATTAGATGGCTTGCAGGTTACTGGTAGTTGCTGGAATTGACTTCAGTTTTGTGTTTTTCTGTTATAGTCATCAGTAAGAAAGGTTGCTATCAAGACTGGGAAGGTGAGGTCTAGCTAGGTATGTTGAATTACATTTGTGGTGCTTGATATGTCTGCTATGTAGTTATAGATAGGTTTCCACTTTTGGGGACCACTTATGCTAGTTGCTTCCTTTTTCTGGAGACAACTATGCTTGTAAGTATGTAATGTGTATGCCACTGTTAGCATCATGGTAGTGGATGTTGTGTTAGCAGTAGTGGTGATGGTAGTGGATGTTGTGTTACTTGACCAAGAAAACTTGGGCTAGTTACTTTCACCTATCAAGAAAACTTGACCAAGTTGCTTCTAATATTTGGAGACAACTTGTGCTAGTTGCTTCCAACTTTGAAGACAACTTGACCAAGTTGCTTTCACCTTTGGAGGCAACTTGAGCTAGTTGATTCCATATTGGAGGCAACTTGAGCTAGTTGATTCCAGTTCGGAGGCAACTGGGTTATGTTTTGGGTCCATTTATTCATCTCGAAATTATCTTATATATATATATATATATATCTTAGAGTATTTGTGACAAATTTGTGGTGCAATGGTAACACGGGGTTGTGTTGAGTTGCCGACGATGGTTGTCTTCTTTGGTGCTCATGCTTTAAAGTCAAGAGAGTAGATGAATGCTTAAGAAGATGAGAAGGATCTCAATATGAATCCAGGCATTGAAGTTGTTACTGCTTGTGTGTTGCTGATGGTGTTTGAGTAGGGGCATGGAAGTGACTGCAGTGATTGGCTCATGTTATGGATGGTGTGGTGTTGCTCAATGGTGTTTGGAGTTGCAGTAGCAGAGATGGATGGTGTGGTGTTGTATGGTGGCATTTTGAATTGTTGGTTGAACACCGATGGGGTGGCGAACTGTGGTGCAATGGTAGCACAACTGACTATATGTCAGATGATGTGTGTTCGATTCACACTAGGTTCACTTATTTGTGTATAATTTTTATTTTTTTGGAGACAACTTGTGCTAGTTGCCTCTATATATGGAGACAACTTAGGCTAGTTGATTTCACTTTTTGAAGACAACTTTGTGCTAGTTGCCTTTACTGTTGAAGACAACTTGAGCTAGTTGCCTCCGATATGGACACAACTTCAGCAAGTTGACTCCACATGGTGGTGGTGGTTGGCGGCGGCGATGGTTGGCGGCGGCGGTGGGTGTCGGTTGTTGGCGGCGGCGGTGGTAGTGGACAGTGGTGGTTTTCGTTAGCGGCGGCGGTGGTTTGGTGGTGGTGGTGGACAGTGGTGGCGGTGGTGGTGGTGGTCGGTGGTGGTGGTCGGTGGTGGTGGTGGTCGGTGGTGGTGGTCGGTAGTGGTGGTCGTCGGTGGTGGTTGTTAGTTGTGGTGGTGGTCGGTGGTGGTGGTTGGTGGTGGTCGTCGGTGGTGGTGGTAGGCGGTGGACAGTGGTGGTGGTTGGCGGTGGACAGTGGTGTGGGCATTAAAAATATATATATATATTTTTTTTTTGAATAGTGGTTGTGGTGGTTTTGTATATTCACTATATAAAAGAGGGTATTTTAGTAATGTATTAGGTTTAGGGGTATTTGTAAAGTTGATAAGGGTATATTTCAAGGTGCCTCATAGTAGGGGTATTTAGATAATGTTCCCTTATACATATGTAACATCATTTTCTAATTTTTAGGGTTGAAATACTTGACTTTGTTGTATAAATACATGATTATATATATAAATAATATATAAATAAAATATGTATATACGTGTCCGCGTCCTAGTTTTTTGAAAATTTTGTAGTGTCCGCGTCAGCGTCGTGTCGTGTCCGCGTCTACGCGTCCGCGTCCGTGCAACCCAGTTTGCAACATACCAACAATTGTTGTAAATCAATGAAACAGTAATATAGAGTTACTGGAAATTATTTCCAAGTACAGAAATGAGTTGCCAGATATAAAGCAAAAGTTATGAAGTACAGCATTCAGTGAACACAAGTGAGTTGGAAAATTTCATTTTCATTCAACAAGGGAGAAGTACTCTCTATTCATATTCATATTTTAATGACTCTTATCTAGGTTGCAAGGCTCTACTCCAAACATATATCAAGGAAAATTTGCAACTATACCACATCAGAAAAGTAACTTCTTGAGGATTAATACTTTCCCCTAAAAATCCACAAAGTTGCAGTCTTGAAGATCCACATCATAGATTTGTACGAATCCTTGGGCTAATTTTTAAATTAAAAGTAATGTGTTTAAGCCTTTATTTCCACCCTAAGATGACGTTGTCTCCAGTCCACTGGTTAGTTATCTTAGAGCATCCACAGTGGGAGACCAAAACCAAAATTTTGGTCCAAAAACCAAAGCGCAGTGGAGAAGGAGTAAAGATCAAAGACTGAGACTAAAACTAAAAACCAGACCAAATATAGTCTTTAGTCTGGTTTTAGTCGGGCGTAATTTAAAGTTACGCCCGAACAGGCGTAATTTATAACTCCGCCCGTCATAAGAAGACAAAAAAAAAAAAAATTTGGGGCGCAACTTAGAGTTGCGCCTGATTGGGGCGTAACTCAAAGTTACGCCCCATTGAAAAAAAAAAAAAAAAAAAATTAATGGGGCGCAACTTTAAGTTGCGCCCCATTTGGTTTAATCTTTCTCCCGTAGCGTGTGAACACGGACTAAAACCCAAAATTTGGTTTTTTTTTGCTCTTTAGTCTTTGGTTTATGATCGCACCACTGCAGTTGCTCTTAACGCACATGTCACCTTTCAATACACACATCTAGCTGGACTAGCAGGATGATAATTGTTTTTAAAAAAAAAAAAAAAAAAAAAAAAAAAAAGGGGAATCAATTATTGTTTCACTCCCTTAATTAATCATCCTTAAAATTAGTACTGTTTTGCCTAACTATTCGTTTATGCATTGAAAACAATTTTTGTTAGTGGTTTTACTATATTCTCGATACCAAATTAAGGAAATTAGTGATCAAACCTCCCGTGATGCGAGTCGAATCGATTCTTCTACCGCTCTGTGATTATGAGAGAAGGGGGTGCCACTCAATTCATTGTTGTAAACGATTGTCCTCTATTTGTTTACTTACCAGCAGTGTCTCAAACAATTGAATTCAGTAAATCCATTTTCTAACTCCTTTGATTGATCTCTTAATTAGTAACAAAACTCTGATTTCTAGCTATGGCTTTATCTATATGCCGAAGATGTCCAGAATTGGTGAAAAAATTAATTGATGATCAGGCTAATGGTAACCCGAGCCTGTTACAGCATATTGCCTTTTTAAGTGGATCGAAATTCAAGTGGTGGGAACGCTGCATCTATACACGTTAGTCCCATATACTATATATCTTTTTCTGCTTTATTGATTGGCTAAATAAGATAAGCTATGTAAATTCATTAAATGTCGATTGGTGCCCTGCAGTAATAGAAGTGGACGCAAATAGTCCACATGATGGTGGCATCGGCCGAGAAAACCCAAACGTTAATTTGGAGAGCTCAGAATACACCACCAAAGAAGACGAAGAGAATCCTCCAGATGGAACATAAAAGCACACGCGAGACTACGGTAGTGTATTGAAAGGGAAAGCTCCTTGTAACTAGCAATTGAGAGTTGAAACCAACGAGACTACGGTAGTGTATTTAGTTCTACCAAGAAAGGAACAGGCGTCACCTAATTCATAGATTCACTATAACCCAACAAGCCGCACTTAATTGTAAACTATAATATCTCTGGTAACCAAACATGAATTTCAATTCATTTCCAGAACATAAAGCACACGCGAGACTACGGTAGTGTATTTAGTTCCTTGTACTTGTACATCCCTTATATCAATAGCATGGATAATGTTGGACTATAAATAACAGAAACCTTGTATTTTAGTCACAATGGTTAATTTCATGATGCAACCCTTGCTCAACTTGCAGCCCCTACGGCTGTTTTTCAACAGATTGGACGAAAGATAAACAGAAATTGGACAAAAGAAACAGAAATGCACCTTAACCACTACCAAGGGGGTCTACATGATAATGATAATGATAATAATAACAATACGATTTTGCACACTAGCTATCATATGTGGAACCTAGCAGTTGGAAAGATTAGTTAGGTTAAGTAAACCCACCTCATTACTCTCATCCTTATTCATTTGGCTATTTTCTACCATCTCATTGCTTAAGTAGGCTTAACACAAGAGACTAGCAATTAGACAGATAATTAGAGAGAACAGAGGGATAGAGAGAGGATATAATGGCATCCAGTGAGTTGCAGCCTGAAATTTTCAACTCCACAGTATCTCATGTAGGCGATACGGATGACGACCAAGAAGCTCAGCCGACCGTTGTTGGTCGTGCTCGAGGTGGATGGATTACCTTTCCGTTTATCACAGGTTTCTCTTTTTAAATGCTTATGCAATTACTGTTAACATTCGACTGCATGTATAAAAGCTAACTCTCATACATTGGCCATTGACAGTGGGTATACTGGGTCTCACAATTTCAGCTAGTGGTTGGTTGTCAAACCTAATTGTTTATTTGATCCAACAATTCAATATCAAGAGTATTGATGCAGCTCAAATCTCAAACATAGTCAATGGTTGTACTAATTTTTTGCCAATAGCTGGAGCCATTCTTGCTGATTCCTCTTTTGGAAATTTCGCTGTTGTCAACGTTTCCTCCATCATTTCCTTGCTGGTATGCAACAAATTCCTCCCTCTATATGAAAACTTTATAAAAGAATTACAGTACCTCTTCGGCCATTTATAAATCTAATAAATATTTTACGCCGTAAGAAATTACTCCCTCCGTCCCTAATTAGATGAGGTACTTGGTTTTTAGTTTTGTCCACAAATAGATGAGCTATTTCACTAACCAATGTGATATTTCTTAAACTACCCTTTTAATTGATTACTTTTTCTATAAGAATTATGTATAATTTGATAGTCATGTTTATATTCGTTGCGTAGGTGTTTTAAAATGTTTTTCAATGGTATAAAGTTTATAAAAAACCGTGGTATAGTTTAAGAGATAAATCGTTTCTAAATTTTACTAATTATTGCCCATAAGGGTATAATTGTAAAAAATACTTAAATATACTTCACTTTCCTCCTTGTCTTAAAATTTGTGCAAACTACAAGTAGGTCATCTAATTAAGGACGGAGGGAGTATAATTTTTTTATATCCCGCCTTTGAAGACATCATATTTGCATGTTCTTATAGGTACACACAATTGACCGTATATTCTATCCGAAAATAACCGCTCTGTAAAAATAATATCTAATCTCAAATAAACCACTGTTACATTGGAGTTCTAGACTTCTAGGATAATTAGAAGATGATCCGAGGGATGAGGCATCGTTGAAACGAACACAAACAATCGTCCAACTGATGATGATGCGTGCCACATTGTTACACAACTACTCCCTCCGTTGCTTTTTAATATGCTGGTTTGGTTTCTTGAGAAAATTAAGGAAATTAAGAAAACTAATCATTGAAAGTGGTCCGCATGACACTTGTCAATAAAAGAAGTGAATTGAAATGGTCCCCATGACACTTGTCAGCAAAAGAAGTAAAGTGAAATGGTCCCCATGATACTTGTCATCAAAAGAAGTTAATAGAAAAGTGGTCCCTAAAAACTAAAGTAACATTTGACTTTCCCAATTAGGAAACCAGCCTATTTTTTTGTAACATTTATTTATAGAAACCAGCCTATTAAAAAGTAACGGAGGGAGTATCAGTTTAGCTTTTGCACGTGAACTACGAAACATGTAGACGGTCCTAGCCCATTACCAGCTCAGTTCAGTCTATAACCTTGTTTACATGTGCAGGGAATGGTTCTGTTATGTCTAACAGCGTCCATACGTTCTCTTAGGCCTGCACATTGTGTGAATGGATCACTGACTACATCAACTTGCGAAACACCATCCACCATTCAGTATGCAGTTTTGTACATAGCCATAACCTTAGCTTCACTAGGAATAGGAGGAACGCGCTTCACCATTGCCACTATGGGTGCTGATCAATTCGACAAACAAAAACATCAAGCAAGTTTCTTTAACTGGTACTTCTTTACCTTGTACTTAGGGTATGTAGTTGGATCCACTGTTCTTGTATATATTCAGGAGAATGTTGGCTGGACTTGGGGTATGGGCCTGTCTTTGGCAGCCAATGCTATTGGATTTATCGTGTTTTTAGCTGGTAGTCGTTACTACCGTTGCGTAAAGCTTATTGGAAGCCCATTTACGAGTATAGCACATGTTGTAGTAGCTGCTACCAGAAAGAGAAGAATTTCTTTGTCTTCAGAAGCCACAACATACTACCATGAAAACAAAAAGGTTGGGCAGTCATCATCTTCATGTCCCACATTAAGCTTAAGGTGTGGATTTCAGTCATACAGTTATTCTCCCTCTCTTGCAATCACATTGACAACTAAATACTACTATGAATTGAGTATAAAATGGACACTTATTATTACTATGAATTGAGTATAAAATAGACACTTATTTGTGGCTTGAGTGCAGATTTCTTAACCATGCTGCAATCAAATGCGAAGGCGATTTTGGTGAAGATGGAACCATTGCGAGACCGTGGAAACTGTGCACAGTACAAGAAGTTGAAGACCTAAAAGCGCTACTGAAGATCCTTCCACTTTGGTCGACTGGTGTTTTCCTAAGCATCCCTATAGGGATACAAAGCAGTCTAGTAGTTCTTCAAGCTCTTACCATGGATCGTCACATTGGGTCTCATTTTAATGTCCCAGCTGGTTCCTTCCTTGTTTCCACCTTAATTTCCACAGCCATTTTTCTCACTTTCATGGACCGTTTTCTGTTGCCCACATATCAAAGACTACTGAATCGTACTCTAACACCACTCCAACGAGTGGGGATAGGACATGTGTTGAATATCATAGGAATGGCAGCATCAGCTATAGTCGAAGCTAAACGACTCAATGTGGCAAGATCTCAAAACATTGCAGGGACGTCGTTACCTGGGAATATGGTCGTGCCGATGTCAGCCTTGTGGTTAGTGGGGCCATTAGCAATTGTGGGTATTGGTGAAGCATTCCATTTTCCAGGGCAGGTGTCATTATATTACCAAGAGTTTCCAAAATCTCTTCGTAGTACTTCTACTGCTATGATTTCAATGCTTGTGGCTATAGGGTATTATTTGAGTACAGCTCTTATCGGCTTGGTTCGCAGGGTTACCAAATGGTTACCGGATGATATCAACCAGGGGAGATTAGACAATGTATTCTGGTTGTTGGTTGTAATAGGAGTAGTCAACTTTGGTTATTACCTAACTTGCTCAGGGATGTACAAGTACAAAAGTATTATGGACGATGATGAAAAGTGTGCAGAGGTTCATGATGAATATCAAAATGATTAATATGTAAACTACAACAGTATTGTCATCTTACTAATAATAATATAATAAAGAAAAGAGGTAATTGTTTGGTGAAGCCTTTTCACATGACAATAATACCCCCATTAACTAAGATTTTAGTTAATATTTGTATATTTACAGGAATGCCATTGTTTTAAAAATAAATCAAAAAAAATTAAAACTTAGATATCTTTAAAAATACAGATTGGATTTTTGTAAAATTAATATATTTGGAAAGCTCTTTAAATTATCTACGTAATGAGTACAAACAAGGATATTAAATTTTTATTTTAAGATTTTTTTTTTCCATTATTATCAAATTTAGTGTTGTTAAAAGAATCCAATTCAAGCATATGCATCGCACATGTGGCCTTACTAGTGAATAATAAAGAAAACATTGTGTAGACAGACTCCGAGCAATACTAAGCACGGAAGATTAGACAATGTATGCAATTTTTTATATAGGTGTTGATGGTGGATTTTCATTTAACGTTAAAATTGTAAAAAACCAGAAAATTATATCTTACCGACATCTTGTAAAAGATAAAGCCATTAATAAGTGTTGGATACTCCCTCACTTAATTCACCTAGAATGGAGCATGTGGCAACAATCCCATTCTGTGAATACATGAAATTCATCCAGGTTGGAGCATGTAGCAACAATCCCATATACCCTTTGAATTTATAGCATTATTAATTAATGCGTAAGCGAACTTTTGTATTTCCTATACTCATTATCGGTGCGGCATGACGACCGAGTGTTGCTCTGTGCTTGAGCAACACGAACCTCCAAGCATTATAATGAAAGCATGTATTTAAATACCCGTACAGGCTGCAACTCTCGGTGTGTTATACTAGCCGATTGAGAACTCTCGGTGTGTTATACTAGCCCGATTGAGCATCCGTCTCGTCCGTATGAGTCCGGGATATGATCTCGATCATCCAACTTCACCAGCGCATGATTGGATGGCCTAGATCAATTCCATAACCCCAAGCATGTATGGAATATTCCTTTGCCCGAACCAACGCGGACCCCGCATGGTCGGCCTCCCCAAAATATTGGCCTAGCTTTCCAAAACGTCCAAACCAGAACGTATGGACGGGAAAACCCTAAATTAGGGTTTGGGGCATATTACATGTGTCCATCTTCACAGGTATAGATGGAGGGTGTAGATGTAGATTCAAAGGGCCCAGAGAATGTCAACACAATCACCGTGAGCTCGCCTACATACCTGACCAATCGGTCAGGACCAACCATGATTGGTTATCCCAATTCGTACGCCGAATAAAGCATGGTCGCACGGCCGTGAAACCCAAAATTAGGGTTTTGAGCATCACCAGCGTCCATCTTCTCCGACACGAATGGAGGGTCCCAGATTAGATTAAACAGGTCCGGTCATACCTTCACAACCCTTTTTCCTTTTAGTTTTTTTGATTGTATGCTCATGAGCCAAAAACACATTATCTGTAATTTGTCTCTTAGGAACGAAAGCATTTTTATCTCTTAGGAACGAAAGCATTCTGACTAGGTGAAATCACTCTATCCATAAGAGGCTTCATCCTGTTTGCTAGTATTTGATATAACTTTATAAACATAATTTCATAACCCTCTATCGGCCTAAATTAGTCGACTGAGTCTGTCATTTGGTTTTTTGGTATTAGCACAATATTAGTATGGTTAAATTGGGTTAAAATGACACCTTTCTCAAAAAATTGTTGCACCATTTGAATAACACTATGCCCTACAACATCCCAGTAAGTCTAATAAGAGTGACCAGTAAACCCGTCAGGTCCTGGGGCCTTTTTTGCCCCCATTTGGAAAGTTGCTGCCTCTATCTCTTCTTCAGAAAAAGGGGCAAGAAGAACCTCGTTGTCACCCTCATTTAGCTTTGAATCTATAGTATCGATTATGGTATCCTGGTCGTCGGACCCGGCAGTACTATATAGTTGTTGGAAGTAAGAGATAAATTTCTCTCCGATTGCTTCTCTGGTAGTTAACCATGTGCCATCTCTGGACTTAATCCAAGCTATATGATTTCTTGTTTTCCTGAACATTGTAGATTTATGATATAAGGCATGTTAACCATAATCACAAAATGCACTACCTCCGCTATTCATGACTACGCACCAAAGGGGGGAATTTAATTGTTTCTTTCCATCTCCGGCCGAGATAAAGATTAGAATCCAAATAATTAATTGTTTCTTCCCTTTTTGTTTTATAGAAAAGAGAATTAATGAGCTTTTAATTTAGGATTTTGCACCTCTTTTTCTTCCTCAACATCCGATGCACAAAGGATTTAAGCATCACAGGATTTCCTATAAAAACTTCTACAAACAACTACTTCAAAGTATTGTAGAAATTTCTTTTTTAATGGAGTTTATCAATTCTAATTTCCCTGAAGGGTTACGTGTTTTGGCCGTTGATGATAACCCCGTCTGTCTGAAATTTGTTGAGGCTTTACTCAAAGAATGTCGTTATGAAGGTCTGTTTCCTTCCTCTCAAAGATTTTGATATTTCTTTATGGTCTATTCTGTCCATTAATCCAAGCTTCTGTTTGTATATTCTTATTTAGAAATCTTTTTATTTACATTTTAAACTATGTTTCTGTTGATTTTACAGTAACTACAACACCGTCCGCAGAGTTTGCTATTGATTTAGTAAGAAAGAACAAGGAAAACTTCGATATCGTTATAACAGATATAGAAACGGATGAAAGGAATGGATTCATGCTACTGAAAACTATCGGTCTCGAAATGGGATTACCAGTACTTAGTAAGTTCAAAATCTCCTCAAATTCGATGTGTTTTGGTTATAATCATTTTACTTGCAATTAAAACTAATTATCGGTTGCGTGATATGATGAGTTATTATTTGCAGTGGTGTCTCCCGATAACGACCGTGAAACATTGCTGAAAGGCATAAAGCATGGTGCATGTGGGTATCTAGTTAAGCCACCGTCACTTAAACAGATTCAAAATATAGGGCAACTTGTGCTTACACACAAGAAAACTAAATCTATATT
Organism: Papaver armeniacum; assembly: GCA_023531295.1. Lineage (NCBI taxonomy): Eukaryota > Viridiplantae > Streptophyta > Magnoliopsida > Ranunculales > Papaveraceae > Papaver > Papaver armeniacum. The sequence goes on from JAJJWW010013427.1 coordinate 147,684, forward strand.
GAGTAAGATATTGAAAAAAAGAGAAATTCAAAACAGAATGAAGAAATATCTCTCTGATCTTAAAGATAATTGTCCGGGGACGAGTCAAATAAGTCATCTTGGTGTAACTCTTAATGCCTCGATAGATCCGGTTGTAAATCCACAGCCACATGTTCTTCCTTCTACTCATTCTAATCCTTCAGGTAAGAGATCGTTCATCGATATTAAACACTTGTGTTGTAATGTAGGATGAAACTGTAGGGGCGGGCGATTAATTTTGATTGTATCCATGATGTACCCTTAAGTTATTGTTAAATTTACAGGCGATGATGAACTGAGAAATATGGACGCTCAGCTGGGCGGTCATAGTTCCGCAGGTGATTGACTGAACTCAGTTCAGTAATTAGATCGGTGAGATATTTATCCCCTGTGGTGTTGAAGTCTCGAATTGTTTTCGCCTTTAAGATTTAATTCCGGGTTTGCAGTATCAACGGCAATGATGCAGTGCGGGTCTCCAGAACCTCAACAGGCTACAAAGCAGGTTTCTCAAAGTTGGATAGATTTAAGTATCCGTGAAGTTACTGAATAAACGTGTTCCGATGTTCACTTGTTGTGATGAATCGGGCAACGAAAAGCTATGTTAAGTTGTGCATCGATGTTTAATGTATAAAATCTCGTATGCTTTCTTCATGTTTGAGGTTCCCATTCAGAAATTCTAATGATATTAAGAGATTACAGTTTTGGTTCATATTTTGGCTTCTAATTTTGGATATTTTTAATGAATGCTATGAGTAGTGCATTTCGCAGATTGTTGTGCATTTCGCAGATTGAGAAGTTCCAAAACTCAGTTTAAATTGAATGGACGGAAAACATAGTCCCCAGAAAAATTAAGCAATGAAAAACTAGTGATAGTCTATACCAATTTGTTAATGAGACCCAAAAAAATATTGAGTTCCTCTTGAATGGCCACTTGGACATCTATTTCTTTCTTCTTAGCCATTAGTCTTCGGTTTCTTTCTCCCAACATGAACAAAGCAATAAAAAATGTGATCATTACTCAATGAAAGATAGTCATTGACTGTAACTAAGTATGAGCATTGTACGATGGACACTCTGGTGTCGAATTCTGTAATTTTTTTCACTCCGGAAAAAAAAATATCAAAAAGGTACCATAGCAATAAATTAGCGGCGCGATGGGGCGGACCATACACGATTGTGGAAAAGGTGGGAGAAGGGGCATATAAGATATTGAAACCGGACGAAACACCCAAACCGTGGCCGTGGAACACTAGACACCTAAAGCTGTATCACCCATGAGAGGTGCGAAAACAGGTATGATATCTTGTCATTCGTATCCTTAAAAATCCACGTGGGGTAGGAACTATGAAAATTGCGTCTAATGGTCATTCGTACTCGGGGCGACAGCAGTGTGCAAGTGCCGAGGTGACTTACACTCGAATGGGCATTCGTACTCGGGGCGACGGCTGTGTGCAAGTGCCGAGGTGCCTTACACTCGACGGGCTATTCGAACTCGGGGCGGTGGCAGTGTGCAAGTGCCGAGGTAGTCTAAGGGCTCTGGTGGTTGGAAACCAGCGGCCGATTGTCGTGGCATGAGTACTCGACAATCGAGCATACAACATTGCTCCCATCGCAAGTGGACGAAATCACTTTCCCAAGGTAGCTAACCGATAGCTCCTTGGGGATATCGAGACAATAAAGTTTAGGAAAGACCAATACCCTACCACTAGATCGAAACGACGGTGATGAGATACCTCAATCGGGACATGGGATTGGGCCCGATGACCCTCCCTGTTGAGTGTGTTCGACAGAAATGGAATTTACGCTAACATATTAACACACTTTGTTGCAGGGAACAACAAGCTCAACGTTAATAGACAACCAAAGTATGAACAAAACGACATAAGGAAGAATTTCAAGTAACAACAAAATAACTGGTTGGCGACGCAGCATCCCATAAAACAAAGAGTTGAGAAAGAAAATAAAGGTGTTCAAACGAATTACAGCCCAACATATATAAGGAGCAGAATAGTGGCACATCACTACAAAAGGTCCATCTATGCCTTTGGAGGCACTGATCCCGAACCGGCCTTTTTAGCAGCAGTATCGGCTCGCTTCTTGTCCATCCCCGCTTTAACACCTTCGTTCACTTTAACAACCAACTCGGAATTGAACCTCTCTTTCTCAGCAGCGAGATTTCGAGTCAACTGAGTCGATGCCGCCTCAGTAGTGTCTACTTTCCCAAGAAGATGGGTCTCCCTCGCCTTCAGTTAAGCATTCTCCTCCTCCAATGACTTCACTTTCTCTTGCTCGGCTGCAGGGGCTAAAACACCAGTTAGAATTATGACAAGGGCAGCATAACAAAAGAACGACTACAACCAAAACATATTACACACAATAACACCTTCAAGCAATGGAAACACTTCTCTCATAGTATCCTCTGACTTAAGAAAACTATGTTCGAGGGCCAATATTTTCGCCGTTAGCTCGTTGTAATGCTGCTCATTGAACTCATTGGTGGGGAAGTGATTCTTATGATCTTGCCAATCAGCCTTTTGTCGATCATGTTTCAATCGCAAACACGACATCTCAGTTTGAAGCCACTCTAACTCTTGGGATACCTTCTCGCGTTGTCTGAGCCTTTCTTTCAACTCCTGATTAGACAGCTCGGCAATATCTCTTTCCTTCAAGAGCCGCTTTTGATCGACGTGTAGATCCCTAAGTTGACATCTGAACTTCTTACATTGACTCTCCAAGTTATCGGCCAACAGCGACTTATCGGCAGCAATCCCTTGGAACCGAGATAAGTTTGCTCGGAGATTATCCATCTCATCGGGAACATACTCAAATCTTTGAAAACGTTGTAACTCATCTCGAAGTTGTTCAAACTCGGACTCTTGGCGATTTATCTTGTCATCCTTATTCACAATCCTTTGGTGTAGATTCTCAACATAACCCAGTTCCATGTCTAGTTTTATATTTAACAAACGGTACTCTGAAGCGGCGTCGACATCAATCATACACACCTCGGATAAAAAGATAATACTAAGCTTAAGATATTGGCACTACAGAATCAATCACGAAGATGTGGGTTTCAAGCAAGTACCTTGGGCATCGGCCAATCGTTTCTCAAGATCTTGAGCCCGTCCTTGCTCACGCTGCAATTGAAGCCGAAGATCCTCCTTCCTCGCTAGATCTTTTCGACGAATAGCAGCATTCAACAACTCCTTGTTGACCGCCTAGGAACATTGTAAACGTTAGTGATCACTTTACTCTACAAACCTATGGATAAAGGATAAAACTTACAATTCGATCAAATGTGCCCTTTAGACCAGCATAATACAAACCTACGGAACTGATCATCTTTTCATCGGTCAAGGAGCCAAAATCAGGAGAAAGGAGAGCCCCTAAAGAGTTGCACATAGGGACCGATACAGTAAATGAGGTAGTACTTCCCGAGTTAGGAACCACAGGAGAAATGCGCTCCAACAACTCGCTCCCAGAAGTAACATTCTCTTCGCCACGAGTAACCACATCATCTCCACCACCACCAGACTTCTCCATTTGCTTCGGCTCCTCTTCACCACCATCGACCTCGTCCTCTCCATCAAAAAGATCCTCATCATCATCACCATCGATTCAAGATAGACAACACCATCGCAAGAATAATCCCTTTACCAGGTGGTTCTTTGGGCATAATTTTCCCAGGGTAGACATGTCTCCCTTGGTCTCCTTACCTTTCCCCATAGATTTACCACCTACAATGGCAGAAGAAACATCAGCGGTTTTCTGAGGCGACTTCCCCAGGAAATGAGATAAAGGAAGCCGATCCTCGGGATCCTCACCATCTCCGGGAACTGTACCTCCAGCTCCACTCTTCTCAACCTTTGACTTCTGCACATGAGCCTTCGTCAGATACATTCAAGGAAACAAATAGGGAAAGTACATGTACTGTAAATAAAGCAATATATTTGTTACCTTCATTGTCTCCTCCTCGGCCCCTGTGCTAGAACCTCTCTTTCGAGGAACGAGAACTTCCGATTGGGAGGTCTGGGACTTGAACTACAAAAGGCAAGCAAAATTAAAACGTTGCTGAAGATATGAGTCGACATCGACCAAGGCGGAGGAACATACTCGATCAACATTGACGACCCAGAAAGGATAGGTCTCGGTCGGAGGAGAAAACTTGCCACTATAAAGAGGACCATAGATTCCTAACGGAACTCGATCCAAATCTACGTAACTGATATGATGGGAATGCTTGTTAGTCGTCTTAGTAATCTTCGCCTCGGGATCCTCATCCAAAAGAAGCTTCATAAAGCCCTCGGGGATAACCTTGTTGCGGTGAGGGCTAGCAAAAAAACCAACGAGGTCTCCGTTAGTATAAGTCCCACTCCGGTAGTTGGGAGCAAAACTGGCAGGAGTATAATCGCCCGCTTGAGAAGGATCGTATGTCGACCAAGCAGTAGGAGTACAGCCACCCATACTTCGCTTTTCGAACTCATTTATGATGCAAAAAGTTTTATCATTCCACTGATCCAAGGCTCGATGAGGGCGTATCTTGGAGAGGTCTTCATACATAAATGGACGACTTGGGTCATACATAGGAAAGCACAACCCGAGCTCTAGCTGACCTTTGGTAATGATTATCGTCTCGGGTGAGTGGGAGAAGCTGGTGACATCACTCTCTTCAAAACTCCCTTTTGGCCCGATAAGAGAGTAACTTTGTAATCATGATGATTGAAGTCATCCTTCAATTATTGAATGAACTGTTCGTCCGTCAAGTCCTTTGAGGCCTTCTTATCATTCCTACATAAAGATGAAGGAGAACCATCAGAGAAAAGATAATTCAGGGCGCGATAATCATGATGGGAAGGACTATCAATAATAAATAAAGAATCGAGAGGAGCACCATCGTCTTCGGAAAAGGTATAACTTACGCACCTTTTTTCTGTCATAAAAGGAGTTGAAGAAGCAGAAAAGGTAGAACTCAAACTGAAAGAAATGAAGACAAACATCGAAAACACGGTGACTGCAGCAGCAGAAGATCTGCGAAAGGCGAAAAAGATTGAGATCTCTCGAAAAGATCAGAGGGTAAGAAGACGTCAGAGCAACGGTAAGAAAGAGAGAGAATGTTATTTTGGAAAAAGAAGGCAGAATGAGAAACCAAGGATTTAAGGGAAGGATTTATACCCCAGGAAATTGTAACCGATAGAGGAGGTAACTGGTCATAAAGACGAGCGGGAGTGGGGAAAGCATGGCGCAAAATACGGCATGACAAAGGACGTGGAAGCCGAAGTGGTTTCTTTCCCTCATGTCGATCACACGAGTGAAAGAAGGGGCATAAATGTTGGTTCAAATAAGACACAAATACAGGTGGAGCAATCCTAAGAGGCGAGACATTAATTGGAGAAGAAGTGTGAAGCACTGAATCCTACCCTTCAGCCCTGGCGCGAGAAAAGAGATGTGAAAGGGACCCGTGTAAAGAAGGGACGTTACATCCATCAGGTACATCAACAATAAATGCACTGACTAAGTGGTTGAGAAGATAAGGACGACTTGATCAAAGTAAGACTCGGCTAAGAGTATCACGAGCGACATCGGCAGCATTCTCCAAAGACATTAACATCGGGTGAAGAAGCAACATGAGTAAACATCACCAAGCTCGGCCTAACACATCGGGCAGGGCATCAACCAGAGATGAATAGAACATCAAAGGAGATACACCATGACATACACTGTAACTCGGATGTATTAGCATTTGCGGATATAAATAGAGAGCTTTGTAGAGAGATAAGGCAAGCATTCAGTGAGAGAAAGAGAGAACACTAAGAGCTTGTAAGTGGGGAAGAGAGAACTTGCGAGCTAGAAACATCCTTGTAACACCAATTCAAGTAATAAGATCGCCAACCCTTCACCCTGTGGACGTAGGTAATCATACCGAACCACGTATATCTTGTGTTCTTGTACATCTATTGCTTGTTTACTTTCTTGTGTGTGCATTTATGTTTCTTGGATGTAGAAGTAGGATTTTCCACGTCTACAAACATGAAGCGAGAATAGGCACTACAAGAAAAACGGGATTAAGCAACCAAGCAATTTTAGTTGCAAAAGCCCATTTTAAGTCGCTCTAACCCATATAGCTGCTAAAAGTGGCACTCGCTCCTGAGTTGCAAAAAGTGGTATATGTATAGACCTAGAGCAGCTAGGCACTCGCTCTAAGCATGGTTCAACTACCTTCAGTGATTAACTAATATGCTTGCTTTAAGTTTATTCCAATTATCCTAGAATGAGTCGCTCTAAATATGCTTCAACTTCCGTAAGCTGCCAACCAATGTCATTGCTCTAAGTTTATTTCAACCATCCTAGCGAGTGATATCTTTAGTCGACAAAGGTTTAGAGACTTTACTGACCAATATAATCAGTTGCTCAAGGATTAGGATGTACGAGATTTTAGTCGGTACAAACTTTGAACTTGCCTGAAATTAGTTGCTCTAATTACTAGTCAACAGGAATGTTCCCGTTCGTTGATAGGCTTCCTACTAATTTTGACTCAGATGAATAAAAAAATGAAATGAAAATTAACGCAGAAAGCAAATATGAACCAAATTAAATGCAAAATTAATTCATTTAATATCAGTAAATTCAATTTACAATGTCATTTGTTATTCAGAAAAATTATAATCTCATTTTACAAAAATTAAATAAAAATACAATCTCATTTCTTTGAAAAAATTAAAAAAAAAAAAATAGAATCTCATCACACTTCAATTTAAAACCTAATGATGAATACCATTGATACAACTACTTCAACTTTGAGAGATCGATAGAGTTCTTTGAATCTCCCTGGCAAAGCTTAAAAACACTGATAGATTCTGCATCCTAATATCATTCAGTCGGTTCTTTTAGCTCCAATGTTGAGATCAATAGAGTATTTATTCCAAATATAGTTCCTTACCCTGGGAAAAAAATGGCAAACTTTTGGTCATGCATACATACAAACAAGAAAATTCAAAGTAGCACTAACTATATATATATAACAAGTTAATCAAACTTAAGCAAAAACGGGATAAGAATTAAGCAAAAACTGATCAATAAAACCTGATATTTTGTACCTTTTTCAAAGGTACCCCTCAAGGCCAGCTGAATGGAGCAAACCTAAACCTGATTTGTTCATTTCGAAAAAAAAATAAATAATTTAAGACCCATTGAACAAATCAAAGAATCCTAAGACAACCATAACAACATCAAGGAGCCAACCAATAAAGCCAGAAATTTTGTATATGAAGTAAATTTGAAAAAATCGTTGAACGCCATTACTAATACAATCACTGCAGATGACAGAACCGGGAAAAAGAATTTGATTAATAATCTACAGGTGAACTAAATAAAACCAATTTCTGAAAATCATCAAAAATAACAAACAAAACCACCCAAATCAGAAATACAAGAAAAAAAAATGAAACAAAAATGAACAATATGAACCAAACCCACAAGGAAAACTCACATGAAAATAAAACCCACTGTTTAATTCTTATATTTTTTTTGAAGGAAAGCTCAATCAATAATTCAACATACACCAAAAAAATTAAAGAAGAACACAAACTTTGTTGAATAACCAGAAATCTCAACTCTTCAACGATCATTAGAGTTGAAATCGGTCAAAAGTTCAACATTTCAAAACAAATCTCTAACTTTAAAAGGAGGAAAAAAACAATCTTCGATTGAGTAAAAATTCAAACTCCTTAAATCATCATTAGAGTCAGAATCAGACACAAGTTCAACTTTTTAGCAGAAAATATAGATAGATCTCAATAATCTATCTAAATAGAAACGAATCATATTATCTTGATAGAAATTACTTTGGTACATTTTCCAAACATACCCTTCAAGCCCAAACATACCCCCTTCAATATCAAATCCATTTGCAGTAAACCCTCACCTGATTTACTAATTCCAACAAAAAAAATTAAAAAAAAAAAAAAATCAAACCCATTTGGAGAAAAGACAGATTTAATAACTTGAACAATGTAAAGAAGGTGACAACCATATTCAATCGAAGTCTATCAATACCAAATGTCTCACTCAATAGAATGAGAATAAGACCAAATCCTTGCACAAAACAACCGGTAACAAAATAGTAATTCTTAAAAATCTATTAAAAATGAAAAATAGATAAAGAACATAGCAATCGAGGAAACAAATCATTTTTATTCAAAATTTCAACTCAAAGTGACCATCATCGTTGAAATCTGACAAAAAATCAGGATAAATACATATACAGCTGCTCAACCAACAAAACCCCTAATTTTTCCTCAAAAAATTAGAAAAAACTAACCTTAATTTAACCCATTGAGAGAATGAACATGCAGTGCTTAATATGCTACTATTCGATGATGAAGTTTGGAAGCAACCATGATGAAGTTTTGAAGAAACAAATCATAAGAACAAGAGATATATCTATTTGATTATGATCTCTTTTCTCAGTTTAGGATTTGAGGAGAAAGAGGGCAGAGACGTGAGCGGCGGAGATCTACTAAGATAAAGCAAAGTGAAGAAGAAGAAGAGAAGATTGTGAGGCGCAAGAAGAGAGAAAGAAAGAGAATAGAGGGGAAAGAGAGCTGATAAATGAGTGGACAGAAAAGAAATAGAGTTGCGGATAAGCTTTCTATGGATAAGACAATTGCAGCCGTAGATTAATATCCGTATGAGTTTTGCATTTGAGTTAATATACGTCGGATTACATTTTATTTTCATATTGATCACGATTGTCATTTTCCAAGTGATTTGTGTTTTCTTCGTGCTTCATATGATGATTTGTGTTTTCTTGATCCATATGTAGATGATTAGTGATAATTTCATATTTATATTGATTTAATAACTTTTTTCATATAATTTAATTTTATCGCGTGAAATTAATAAACACTCTAACTGCTGGGTAAAATAAAATTTATTTCTTGGACCGAAGTCTTTTAAAAATGTTTTCCATTTTCGTCGGATCGAAGGCTAATAACGCTATCTTCCAGTTTTTCTCATTTTCTAATTTATTTCCATTCAACTGATTCATTCTCATTTTTACGATTCAATCCAAACAATGTCTTTGCCGATGATAACTCTTGGGTTAATTCACATCCCCTTTTGTACTGATTATTCGAAATTCTGTTTTGAAGATAATAATCGAAATCAATTCTTATCATTCTCGTTGTCAAATACTCTTGAATTTATATTGTTCGGATAAACAATTTAAGAATCATAGTCCTTGTTTTTGTAATTTTAACCCATTTGTGCGACACGAAATACCATTTATATCTAATTTCGTGATCCAGAAAACGAGAGATGGAGATGGGAAAAAAAAAATCCAAAATCTTTAATTCAAAATGAAGTTGATCTCAGGGTCTTCTCAAACCTAATTTATTTCTATCCAGCTTCGCTTAATTTCACTTGTTATACATAAATATTACCCAATACCGATTGACCCACTCAAGTTCTGCAGGATTTCATCGGTTTCTCATGTTATCCATCATAAAAGAAGTCCCCTTACGACATGTGTCATCTAGTATATTAAACACAAAATAAAATAAAGTCATCCTCAAAGGTACATTTTCAAACCCCTAATTTCCTAGTTATGACCTCACTCGTTGAATCAATTCGGAAACTCAACAGAAAAATCAAATCCTAAATAGTGGCTTCTTAACCATACAGAAAAAGAGACTATAATAAAAACAATACACAAAATTTCAAATCAAAACCCCTAACAAAAGAAAAATAAGAAACCTCACTTGTTAGACAATAAATTTAACTCCATAATGGACATTAAAAGGAATCTCAGTTAATAATTCAAAATATAAAAAAAAAATCGGGAAAAAAAGAAGAAGAAAAAAACAAATTCAATTAGATATCCAAAAATCTCAATTCTTCAACGATTTACACTTCAGCAGAAAATAAAGACATGTAAGTTATCTAAATAAAGACGATTCACACTTTCTTAACGGTGATTGATTTGGTTTGATAGGAAAATATCAATCTCAAACAAAAATAAATACGCTTAATTTCACTTGTTATTCGATAATCTTGCCCAATGTTGGTCGGCCTCACTCAGTTTATGTGGGATTCGACCAGTTTTTCTTGTTGTCCATCATTTAACCGAATGTCCATTGAACCAGTCAATTTCATCTGTTATATATTAATGTTATCCACTCTCTCGACCTCACTCGATTTCTCGTAAATTCCCACTGATTCAACATAAGGTTACCTATTAATTCAATTCTAATTTCCATGCACTTCACTTAATTTTATTTATTGTCGGTCAATCTTACCAAATTTTTTTGTCGCATTCATGTTCAATCAGATATATCGGTTTTTCCAATTATCCATCATTTTAACCGGATACTCCCATTGACTATAGTCAATTTCACATGTTATCAATCAATTTTATTCAATATCGCTTGAGATCACTCGATTTCTCCTGGAGTAAATGGGTTTATATGGTTCACTATTAAATCAAACTGAATTTTCATTTAGTTCACTTAATTTCTTTTTTTATCCGTCAATTTTACCTTATGTCGGTCGGTCTCACTCAATTGGTCTTGGATTATATTGGCTTCTCATGTTATTAATCATTTTAACCGAATGTTCATACTCTTTAGTCAATTTCACCCGTTATATATTAATTTTATCCAATATCGTTCGCCCCACCCTATTTTTCTTGGATTCATTGGTTTAATTGTATGGTTGCCTATTAACTCGAAACAAATTTCCGTCAACTTTACTGAATTTTGTTTGTTACCGTTAGTCTTATCAATCTAGGTTTCCTCGCTCAGTTTCGATTAGATTCATTGTGTCTTTTCCTTCCAATTATCCATCATTTTAACCGAATGTCCATTGAGTTTAGTCAATTTCACATGTTATCTATCAATTTTATCCAATATTGGTCGACTTAACCCGATTGTTCCTGGATTCCATGGGGTTATATGGTTGCCAATTAAGTCAACCCAGATATCCATCTAGTTCACTTAATTTATCCGGGACCAAAATTTCACCTTGGCCGAGCCGATTTTTATTTTTCACCAAGATGAGAACTAATTCGTTAATATGCAAAATTGACCAAGTTCCACATATTTTTTGACTAAAGGAATTATCGATATAATTTTCAAGGTTCCAAGGTTTCAGTAAAGCTCCAAGATCAATTTAATGTTGCAGGATAGTTTTTTGATTTTTTTTTTTTCATTTGGAACTGGTTTAAACCGTAGTAGCAAGAAAAATGACCGAGCCGACTGGTATCGGTTTCAAACGGGAACCGATCCATCAACAGTTCGGTGGCAGTTGCATTCATGTTTAATCAAATATATCGGTTTTTTCTGATTATTCATCATTTTAACCGGATGCTCCCATTGACTATAGTCAATTTCACATGTTATCAATCAATTTTATTCAATATCGCTCGACATCACTCGATTTCTTCCGGAGTAAATGGGTTTATATGGTTCACCATTATATCAAACAGAATTTTCATTTGGTTCACTTAATTTCTTTTTTTTATCCGTCGATTTTACCTTATGTTGATCGGCCTCACTCAATTTCTCTTGGATTAAATTGGCTTCTCATGTTATTAATCATTTTAACCAAATGTACATACTCTTTAGTCAATTTCACCCGTTATATATTAATTTTATTCAACATTGCTCGCCCCACCTTATTTTTTCTTCGATTCATGGGTTTAATTGTATGGTTACCTATTAATTCGAAAAAAAATTCCGTCAACTTTATTGAATTTTGTTTGTTACCGTTAATCTTAGCAATCTAGGTCGCCTCACTCAGTTTCATTTTAACCGAATGTCCATTGACTTTAGTCAATTTCACATGTTATCTGTCAATTTATCCAATATTGCTTGACTTTACTCGATTTTTCCTGGATTCCATGGGGTTATATGGTTGCCTATTAAGTCAACCCAGATATCCATCTAGTTCACTTAATTTATCTTGGACCAAAATTTCAACTTGGCCGAGCCGATTTTTTTTTTTTCAGCGAGGTGAACTAATTCGTTAATCTACAAAATTGACCAAGGTCTACAGATTTTTTGACCAAAGGAATTATCGATATAATTTTAAATTTTCAAGGTTTCAGTAAAGCTCCAAGATCAATTTCATGTTGTAGGATAGTTTTTTGATTTTTTTTTTTCATTTGAAACCGGTTAAAACCGTAGTAGCCAGAAAAATGACCAAGCCAACTGGTATTAGTTTCAAACGGAACCAATCCATCAACAGTTCGGTGGTAGTTTTGAAATCGAAAACCGAGGTGTATACGGTTTGATCAACGGTTTTGTCTAAAAACCGGACTGACCGACCGTTGTGCACCCTAAATTAAGAAACTAAGATACCAATCATGAGCCGTATGAAATTAATCTAACGAATAAGAAACTAAAATGACAATCATGATCCGTATGACGCTAATCTAACCAATAGGAAACTAAAATGTGTAATGTACGGATATTAACACACAAGGAAAACACAACTTTATCAGACGACCACAAGTTCGTTTTGGATTGGAAAAAAATTTGGGCGGCAAAATTCAACTTGTTTGGAATTAAAGGTGCCTTTTTGGCGGCAAAATTCCACCACTTTTTGTAAACAAGTTATACTAAGAGCCACTTGTATTTTGGTCCAATTAAAACTTAGTAGTTGACTAGTTGACTGCTTATCCTTCACGTGTTAGCTAGAAAAAAATTGTTTGCTGAACTGGGACCAAATGGTACAACTACAAAGTAACAGCTAACGATGTTTCAATTTCAGTGGATGATATCCTTATATTTTATAATATCTCTGCTGAACCTAAGTTTATGATAATGACCATTTTTTTTTTATCGGTTTTACCATTCATTTTCTTGGAATATTATCGAGAGGTAAAAATTATTTGTTGGCAAACTCACTTTTCTTTGATATAGTGGTCGGTAAGACTTGGTCGCTGAGATAGGATTATACCAACCAAATACTTTTTTAATTGCTGCCCCGTTGTGCCTCAAAGCAAATAGCGATTCAAGCACTTTTGTAGTTGCTGTGCATAACTTGAAAAAGTGATGTACCAACCCAACACCTTTATTGGTCGCTATGAAATGGTGGAACTAAATTTGCAGCAAGTAAACTATCTGGTGGTTGCAAACTTGGTTGCTTAACCATTAAAGCAACCAAAACTTAGGGCTCTTGCTAAGATTTTGGTCGCTTAAGCCATGTTTTCTTGTAGTGAGGTGGATGTTCATTTATTTAAGGTCATTACAAAAGTTGATTGGTTAAGTATTAGTATCGAATTAGAGTTTGTTTTCCGAAAAACATTAATGGGTAGCATGTAATAGGAGTCTTTGTGTAATAGTGCACCTAAAGTCCATAGTAGCAATTAAAGTTTAATCCCCAAGTCCATATGGGCATCCAGCAAGTGTACAAGGTATGGTTGAGTGAGTTGGACTAAATTTAGGCCTCTATAGAATTGCTGCGTGGATTGAGACTCCTTCGGTCAAGGGGACATCGCCGGTAAAATCCTAGGAATTCGTTTTGCCGGAAACATCGGATCAAGGAATTTATACTCATAAGTTGTAAAATCCTTGGAATTGGTCTTTTATTGTTAGGGTTCCATATTTTCTTCTTCTTCCTCGTCGTCTCACACGACAACATGAAGTTGAAGGAGACGAAGAAGAATGAAGAAGGATCATACTTTCCGGAAGAGATTCTCGAAGAAATCTTCTTAAGGTTACCAAGGAAGTCTCTTTTGCGATTTAAATGCCTGAGTAAGTTCTTTTATGCATTATTTGGTAGCCCTAATTTTCAGAATAGGCATCACGAGTTAATAAACTTAAAGGAAAATCCTTGGGCTGTGTTATATGATCAGGTTAAAGAAAACAAAAGCGAGTATACGATAGATTATAAGTCAGTGTCGTCTTTATTGCCGTTGTCACCATCAGCAGCAACCATGTGTTGTGATTGTCATGAATTTGCTAAACGGTCGATGGATTACCCTTCAATATTTCAAGATGATGATGAAGTTGATAGCTGGTATTCATGTCGTGGCTTGACTTGGATACGTACTACTAAAGGTAGTCGCAAAAGATTTTATATTTGGAATACGATAACACAAGAGTGCAACAAAATACCCATTCCACGAAAAGTAAAAGTTAAAAATTTAGATGGATATGGATTTAGTTATGATCACAAGACTGAGAATTACAAACTTATCATAATTGTGGCTAACTGGGATATGAGGTGTTCTGATGTTGTTGTCTATACGTTAGGAACGAATTCATGGAGAAGAATTCCGAGCATACCTTACTCTCTTGATTACCCCCACTACTATTTCGAGGGAGTGAATTTTAATGAAGCTCCTCACTGGCTTGCGCATGCCTTTGATGAAGGCTATGAATATACGAAACTGCTCTGTTTTGATGTTGTTAAGGAGACATTCCAGGAGGTAGCACTGCCAGAAGCACCTATACCATACCCAGAAGAACCTTTGGAAGAAAATAAGTTCGATATGAATTTGATAGTATTTGAAGGTTGCTTATGTCTAATTTTTCATGTTTTTAGTGTCCGTGTTGATGTATGGATGATGCAAGAATATGGAGTGAGAGAATCTTGGGTGAAAATTTTCTCTAGTTGCCTAGAGAATTTAACTACTAGTACACATTCACAGTTTCTATGGTATTACAAGAACAACGAGACTTTATGGAGGGTCGATCATGAAGGGGATTTGATTTTATACGACCCAAACAAGAAAATATGTACAAAATTGATTTTGGATTCTAATATTGCCGAAACGGTAACATTAGCAGAAAATATACGACCAGTTCAGTACTGAAGTATTATGGTACGTCCTTATTAGCATTATGGATATATTTCTAAGCAGGAAAATTTAATTTACGCATTCGATTTTTCATATAATTTTTGATTTACGCATTCGATTTTTACTTTAAACTGAGAGATCATTTGTGTGTTGGGTAGAATCTTGTTTCTCTCTTTTAGCACCAACATCAACTACAACACTAGTAAACATCTGATTGCAACATCAGATTTTTTTGTATTTTTTTTTTTATTTGTTTTTAACATCAGTTGACAACAAATAAATCTCTCAAATTATCAATCAATACTTCTTTATACAAGGTCTTTTTATGCTCATGCATGTGTGCGGGGCTAGTTCATCATTGATTTATGTATCTATCTCCTTCTTACTTGTGCGTATTTGTCTCTCAGGTCCAAATTCTTTCTAAATTTATTAGGTTGGATATTTCTCTACTAACAATTTTATTAAACAAGAAGTTGGCGGGGGGAGTCTAGCTACAAGCTAAGCTCCAACACCTTTTTGAATGGGGACTTCTACTATAACAGCAAAGCAATATTAGCAGGAATCTAGCCCATCAAACGAACACAAACAATATCTCACGTGTTTTTCAAATCGCTAAACTAGATTCAATTGTTATACTGTTGGTATTAATGATTCTATGTATAGAAATGCAAAGTATATACTGGAATTCGGATAAGCTAATAGAACATCAGCCTGAGATGTTGTAGGCCAGGCATAACCGCTGACTTTACTGGGAGACTTGATATCCAACTCAATGCTGTTCACTTTATTAGTAAGATAAACATGTTCAACAATGAGGTATGTTTGTGGCATACCTCATTCCTAGTTTGGGTTGCGGCAATGAATGGATTACCAACGAACAATCGTTTACTTCGAAGAGGTATGACAATTACAAACATCAACTGCTACTTGTGCAATCTGCAACACGAATCAATATCACACATCTTTATTCAATGTGAATTTGCAAAGAAGGTGTGGGATCATTTTTTAAACTTGTTGGAGTTAAGATGGAGGTCGCCGGATACATGTTTGGTCAACCAATTGAATTTCTCAAGTTTTGTTTGCCTTTCGCTATCTGGCATCAAATCTGGGAGGAACGAAACGAAAGAGTGTTTCGCAACAAAAAGAAAAGAGAGGGTTATTATTCTAGTGAAGGCTTCCTTATTTAGTTGGGCGACAGTTCATTTATCCTTTAAACAATTTAATTTTGTGGATTTCATGCACGATTGGAGGGTGTTTAAATAGTAACTAGTTTCAACTTGTTTTAGGGGAAATGATTCCTTTGTTGTAATCCCCTTATTTTGTTTGAGCTATCTTGTTTGGATGGTTGTTTGTTGGTCCTTTTAAGTGCTATCTCAGCACTTCATTATGAATGACTTTTATCTTTTCCAAAAAATCAATGAGGTATGTTAGTCATTTGTAGTGTTATTATCAGTCAAAAACTATGTCTTTATTACAATATATATATAAGAAGAGTGAAAATTTTATAGTAACTTTAAAAGTGAAAGATGAATCAATCTAGGCATTCTGATTCTTTCAGTGTCATGGAATTGAGGGGATATTTTTTTATCGAAGAAGAAGATTTTTTTTTTTTTTTTGAAGCATAGAAGAAGAAGAAGATTTGATTGCAAATCAAAATCTAGAAAGATATTCAGATCAGATAGATTGCTCGACGGACCTTTGTCCCTAACCCACGAGTTAAAGTTAAATAACTTTAGTACAGGAGATAACGCACCCCAATTTCCATCCATCACAAAAAGAGTAAAGGTTTGATAGTCCTGGCAAAAGCTAGTTAACTAGACAATGGACTTCAAGCAGTCCCAGCACTGTGAATTGAATCTTGGATGGTTTAGCAAGTTAACCAAAACATTCATTACTTAAACAGACATAAAGAGGAACACAGACCACTTCGAACCACTGCTACGTACAACTATACAAGTTAGAGATAAACGAAACAACTTCTAATCAGTAGTTATGGCAAATATATATCATATGATGATCTCGGGCTCTTTTGAATGATCATCCATTTCTTTTCCCCAACTTCAACTTTCTCGTTGCACACAAATCTAAAAGATTTCCTTCCCCACCTTCAATTTCTTCGGTGTAAGCAGAACTAAAAGATTCCCATGGGAAAAAAAGAAAAAAAAGTCAGTGACCAAGGAAATTCACAAAAATAGCAACATCTTTTGTCAACAAAATGGGGATGATACTCAAACAGAAGTGAAGGTAAATATGAGAACTCACATTTTGAGGACTTAGGAACATCAACTTCATTCTCAGTGGGTTTCCGTTTTGGGAAATTATCTACTACCTCAGTTTCTGAAGCTCCTGATTGCAGATGCATTCTTTATATCAGGAAAAAACAAAATTAGGTCAGTAAACGAAATCCGCAAGGAATGATACCTTCTACATGTATGCATGGTAATTGGTAAAACCACTATATGAGTAGTGATTAGGTAGTAAAACCAAAACCAGGTGAGAAGCACAAAAGATCAACACTTTACATACTACATTACTGTTTGTTCTTGAAAATCCTTTTCTGCAGGGGTAATAGAAACATCCTACACCTCTAAAGTAGGAAGCAAATAGGATATCATTCAAATCTTACAAAATTTAACGGAATAAAAAAAATATACCTTTCGCCATATTCTTCACATTCAGCATCTACATAATCTGAAATTTCGCCATAATCAATTGGAGATGATATCCACCAATCCTGCACAGAAGATCATCCAGAGTTCGGAATGAAAAAAAAAAAAAAAAAACCGCAGGATAGTTATAAGTCTAAATGAAATTAGTTCATAGAGAGAGTAATAAGGCATTTACAGACATGATATTCTGCTAATGTCATTTTAGATAATTCTTCGGATATCTCGTCGCTGTAGACTGATCCACCCTGATCTGCACACCATTGCTGCACAAAGGATCACCCATAATTCAGAAAAAAAAAAATTTTAACACTGCAGGAAAGATATAAATCTAAAAGAAATTAGTTCATAAGAAGAGTAAAAAAGCATATTTAACCATTCAGACCAGATATTCCTTCAAAGGCATTTGTAATATTTCTTCATCTGTCTTCTGCGTGGATTTTGATCCATTCTTCAATTCAGTCACAATGGGCTCTGATGGAATACTAGTACTGCAGAAAGATAGATAACGAAACAGTGACTATGTAGTTTAGGGCGTGGCCTACGCCGTGTTTAAAATCCCGAGCAGCAGTGAGGCGAGGTGAAGCCACAGACCACAGTGTTATTTATGTAAATTATGGAAATACATCAAATTAATAACGTAACAAAAAAAAATTAGAAAAAATTAAAGAAATACCTCATCCTAACTAAGTTTCTCAGGATTGTTTCTCCTCGAAAGATGAATGCCCACTGCACATAAGATAAGAGGGAAAAAAATTATAAGTATCGTACTTAAAACCGGAAAGCATATATATAAGAGTCTGAAAACTGAATCTCAAACGCTAATGCTGTGCTGGGAGTGGTTTCAAATTTAGCAACTGGAAAATTGTTGCATAATTCTGCAGATACGGCGTTTCACAGTTGCTTGATTAAATTTCCAAACTGAGAACAATACTAATAATATGGAAACCCTTTCTAAGCTTTCTTTCTCTAAATCCAAAGTGGAATCTTTATTACAGGAAACCCTAAAAATTCTGCTGAATATTAAAACTTAAAAGAAGAGATCATCAGTCACAAATAAGATCCGATGGAGGTGGTAGCGGCCCTGAGTTATTAAGTTTAAAGGATTTTGATATATGTGATTAACCCTAGAAAGAGGAGACGAATAAAACCTTTGCAGATGAAGAAACGGAGACGAATCAGATCAAAAACACAAAGTATTTTAGGACTTACCACACAGATAACGAGATATTCTTTTTACCAGACGCAATATTTTTCACTTTCTTGTGGGAATTATGTCTTTTTATAATATAGCCCTTTTTGAATTAAAATAAAAGAAAAACCATATATTGAATCAGCTTTATAAGGTGTCGGTTTCCAAGTTTGGGTGCGGGCGGGAATAAGTTAAACCATATTTGGTAGCCAAAATCACAAAATAGCACCACCACCTTCGAAATTCATAATTACAATGTAAAGGGCGAAACCTATTTTCTAGAAGATTGTAATGGATGGAAATACATGAAGAAATAAGAATATTATGTATTTTAAAATACAACAAAAATATTAAATTGAAATTTTCCATTGAGGAGGTTGATGATGATGATTGAGGGATGGTGTGAAACCATTGATTCCACCATTTGAATTTTCGTTCCTCAGTGAGATAACTTTTCTCTTCTTTATGAAGATAAAATGCTCTAGAAAGGAATAAGTTGCGTTGTGCATCGAAATTGCAATCACATCCAACAACCATGGATCTTCATAAGAATGCTCATCTACGTCAACCTAGTGTTAGTTTCGCTTGAATATATTTCAAATGATTTAATCAATTGTCAGAAACGCCTTAAAAGGCTATACGAAATTCAATACTAACCAAATTAGGGACTAAATTTGATTTACATAATAATAATTTGTATATTTACAAACCCTAAATTCTGCCAAGATCTTTAGAAAGTATAATAAAAATCTAGGAAGAAAACTCAATGCAGAAGCAGAAACTCAAAATATTTTCTGATTTGGAAAAAGGATGGATTAGATGAAGAATAAAAATGAAAAAACGATTACGCGGAGTAAAAACTGTAAGAATATGAGAGATATCTCAAGAGGGGATATCTAGTTGTTCCTCTCCATGCCCGGCCAAGATTAATATTCAAAATTCAAAAATTAATTGTTTCTTCTCATTTTCGTTTTATGAAGTAAAAGGAGAATTTAATTTAGGATTTTGTGAACAATTTCTTTCCTCTATACATCTTCTTCTTCCTCAACATCCTCTTTCTTCTATATCTCTTCGTCTTCTTTAACATCCCATGCACAAAGGATTTAGGCATCACAAGATTTCCTATAAAAACTTCTACAAACAATAATAGTAATACTTCAAAATATCAGACAAATTTCTTTTTAATGGGGTTTACCAGTAATAAGTTCCTCCCAGGAACTAATTACTGGTAAGTTCAACGTCAAATCTTGTTATGTAATGCTAGAAAATGAAAACCAAGGTGCAGCTCCAAGATTTAAGTCTTTGGTCTAGGCTTTGGCCACACAAAGTTGGTTTTAATCTACTGTTAGTGTTTCATATAAGGACAGTTACTATGGATTCTCTCTACAAAGAGGTAAGATTCTTTTTAACGGTTGTCTTTTGTGTTGCTCCGCGGGTGAACTGGGCTCGTATCTTTTCTTTTATTGCGCAATCTCTGTCCTTACTTAGAATCATTTTCTAGCGGGAGTTGGTCTTTTTTGGGTTTTACCGAATTGTATAGACTCGATAATTAAAAGTTAGAGATGTAAAATAATCCACCCCATTGGTAAAAAGCTTTGGCCTATTTTTATCTGCTGCCAATTGCTGGACTATTTGGAAGTCCATGAATGCTCTAGTTTTCGAGAACATTAATTTTAATGCGACTGAGGTCATTAAGCAGGTGAAGATTCAAGCTTACTGTTGGGCTTTCAATGATGAAGTTATGAAGGGTCTTAATCTGGATTCCATCATCAACAATTGGAATTCTTAGTTCAGCTCTTATTGTAACTTTTGCGTCCTTCTCTTTTGGGGGTTTTGGGTTTTGTCAGAGCTTGTTCCTCTTGTTTTAGTAGGGTTGTCAGTTTGTATATCTTGAGCTTGTTTTCCTACTCCTTGTAGGTCTTTAATATTATTTTTACCTTTGCCGATCAAAATAAAATAAAAAAAGACTTCCTCCAAGGATTACGTGTTTTTGGCATTTGATAATAGCCCCGGCTGCTTAATTTTTTTTACAAAATAAATATTGTTATGAAGGTTTGTTTCCTTTCTAAGATTTTAGTATTTTCGTAGGGTTTATTATCTTGTCATATGATTATCCTAGAAAACCAATTCATCGAAGCTTTCCTTTGTGTATATTTGTATTTGGAATGTTTTTGATTTACAATTGAAACTATCTTTTTATTGATTTTACAGTTCCTGCAAAACTAGCCGCAAAGGTTTATATAGATTTACTAACAAAGAACAAGGAAAACTTCGATGTCGTTATAATAGATATAAGAATGGATGAAAGAAATGGATTCATGATATTGAAAATTATCTGTCTCGAAATGGACATACCAGAACTTAGTAAGTACAAAATGTCTGCAAGTTCGAAATGTTTTCATTATGATCATTACTTGCATTTAAACTGACTATCAGTTGCGTGATACGATGATGAGTTTTTATGTGTAGTGGTGTCTGTCGGTAACGACTGTTTATGGGTAAAAATCGTTTCTGCCGATTTCGGTAAATTCGGTAGGTAAGTGAGAAACTGGTTCAAACCCTAAACAAATGTTCTGCACGTGAGCACTTTATAGATTCGAGAGATCAATCTGTACAAGTCCGGCCTAAACCAAGAAATGGCCGTTCAGGACTTGCTTCGGTCACAAAGTGGAGGAGAAGGGTTGATTTGGGGAGGGAAGCAAAGAAAGGTGTTGAGGAGAGTAGTATCTCGACTTGTATCGTAAAGTGAAAGCTTAGGAAGCTTGCAAGAGATGAAAGCTTTTTGGGAGAGCTTGCAAAGTTGCCTTTTCGAGAGTGTAAGTGTAGTATATTTCTCCGACCGAGACTTGTTGTCCGGTGAAATAGGTAAGACCTATTTATACAAGTCGAGATTGAAACGTACCCTGGCCTCATAAAGGAAGAGAGTAAAGGGCGAAATGATGGGAGGAGGTGGTAACCGCATGGTTTAATGGGCTAAAACGTTTTTCACCATTATTTCCTCTTTTATTTGACCGCTTTATTCCTTTTCACGCTTTCTTAATGTGAGCGTAGTGTACGTTGCTGTTGATGGTGGTCTTTAAACAAGGGGTAAAATCGTAAATCCCCATGACCTAGTGTTACCCGCAACACATTAACTAAGAGCATTTAACTCAGTGTAAATAATTAATAGGGGTATTTTTTCAAAATACCAGATTAGGGTTTTCAACATAGAACCCTAATTCCAAAACAAGCCGCCTACTGCGCACCATGGAAGCAATGCCAAACCAAGCCGCATACTGCGCACCATGGCAAAGAATGCCAAACCAAGCCGCATATCGCGCACCATGGCAACCATGCCAAACCAAGCCGCACTCGCGCACCATGGCAACCATGCCAAACCAAGCCGCACTCTCGCGCACCATGGCAACCATGCCAAACCAAGCCGCACTCTGCGCACCATGGCAACCATGCCAAACCAAGCCGCACTCGCGCACCATGGCAACCATGCCAAACCAAGCCGCACTCGCGCACCATGGCAACCATGCCAAACCAAGCCGCACTCTGCGCACCATGGCAACCATGCCAAACCAAGCCGCACTCGCGCACCATGGCAACCATGCCAAACCAAGCCGCACTGCGCACCATGCACTAGTACAAAAATGGGCTTAGGTGACAGGTAAAAACTGTCATCAAAATACTTACATGACAGTTTTGAAAAATATTTGCACTGTCACCAAAGCTCTTGTTACGAAAGGTCTTTAAGAAACTGTTACTGAATCATGACTATAAGGTGACAGCTTCTTCATAAACCTGTCACTGTTGACAATTTATGGTGACATTTTCTGCCATCAGAAGCTCAGTTTCTTGCACTAAGGTAACAGTTTCTTGATCAACCTGTTATAGTTGACAACTTATCTTAACATTTTCTAATTAAAACTGTCATTGTAGACCCAATCGTTGCATAGAAGACATCTTATGGTAACATTTTATTTGAATAAACTGTCATGAAAGTATGGGTTTTGTTAACAACCTGTCACATAAGCGGGTACTAAGGTACCTGTTTTTTCATAAACCTGTCACAGCAATATTAATTATATATGATAGTTTACAATTGTTATTCACAGATAGTAAGAATACATGCCAAAAATAGAGGAATTTATTGATTTAAAATGTTTCTATAGACGCGCTTGTACAAATGATTTTTACAAAATGCTAATAATAATACAAGTGATTAGCATCAACTATCGAACATTGCAAGCTTAAGACCCCACACATCCTTGCATTGTGCGGTTCTAAATGAGAACTTAACACTCTATTCATAAGATGGTTATACCTTGATGCACAATGGGTGTTTTCTGAGTAGCTTTGATGTTTCTTGGGATGGAGATTTCGCCGTTTAGCGAGTTCAACATTACTAAATCTGTCCTTGTCATTGTTATCTAAAAAAGATGCTCTTTGCAATTTACCCTCAACTATTTATTGACGTTGGAGATGATCAATCAACTGAATCAGTAGCAAACTTGTACAGGCCGATATTACCTACATCAAGAGCGTCCATCACTACATGGTCAAAAGAATCTAAACTCAATACATTATGCCTAGAAAAAAGCCAATGAAAGATAAATGGGGAAGTACCTGGACCAATTCTTGAATGGAAAGTGGCTCAGAAATACCCTCTTGCATATCTTTCGACAATCTCGATCTAAAAATGTAGTCGCCATTCATCGAAACAGACAATATATTTAGACAGAGCGCGCGAGAAAATAAGAAACAGAAAAACATACTTGATTTCTTGTGGGAGTGGCCAGTATACACCAAACATAAATTGCTTAGTACCCCGCGCTTTAAGTATCCTCAATAGTGCCCTTTCACTCTCCGAATTTGTATTCTACAAACAATCGTTAATAAACCGACCAAGGCGAGACCTTCGGAGATACACCTTTTAGAACAGGAAGGTTAAATACAATTACTTTAGGAGGCACAAAAATGACAACTTTGACAACAAGGTCCATTATTAAGCCATAACCTTGAAGAGCTAACTGCCGAAGAAATTGCAAACACTGGATCTACTAAGTCCATCAAATGGAAGCAATATGCTTCTGGTACCGATTCGGCAATCTGTGTACTTTTACTAATGCCATTACATATATCCTACAAAACAAATGAAAAATGAATTTTTTTTTTCGATAGGTTTAACTCAAAATCAACCTTTTTTAAGAAAATTAGAAAGAATTTATTAGCTTAACATAGAGAAATTGGAGTCAAAAAAATTGGCAATAAGTCAAAAGAAAGAACAGAAGAGCTAAAGACCACCATGTTCCCGAGTTATTCACTATGGAATTCATCATATAAAACAAATTTTGCTATACGTACAAACAGTTACTATAAAATAGCCACTCCATACCCAAATAGATACAACACTAGCTAGCACGATACCCATTTGGCCAAGTCAGTCAAGGTAATATAATCTCGGTTTTCCTGGTTATCTGTTAAGTTGTGTGTGATAAAAGAAGGCCAGCATTGCAGTAGAACATAACACAAATTTTATTTTTATATGAAATTATTTGAGAAGAACGATACCTTGTAGGAGAATCTGCAGGCACCGGTCGGTGGAATTCTTCAAAAACTCGCGTAACATTATCTCGAAATCCAAGATATCGAACTCTATGGATTCTTCATGCCGCAACCCGAACCGATCACACAAAGTATTAACGTCAACGGGAGTTAACATCAGTGAAATTTGATATATTACTGGAATTCTCCAATAAGCTCTCTGACACTGCTATATAATCCAACAGTAGACTATTTTTCATAGAACTTCTATCATATGGAAACCAAGATAAATTCAACAAATTTTGCAATTAGCTTCATACAAAAAGACAAAAGAGCAATCCATATTAGAAAGGAACGAGGTACCTAGTGGTGCACAAAAAAAAATATTGCACATCCATTAATTACTTATCCTGTATGCATCTGCAAATGCACAAAGAGGCTCTGTTTCAATTCACATGCAAGAAGAGCACACATGTGGGTCATGTATTACCACAGTTGTTTTGTAAAAATCCATAAAGAAAGAATACAAAAAAATAAAATAAAATCATTTTCAATATCCGAGCAAGCCAAACCCATAATACACAAACACACTGAGATATTATGCAACAAACTACAGGCTTTTGACATAGCAAATGGTCCGTTATTTTAGTTTGTAAGAATTCTACTTCTAATTTTGATAAAGACAAACCTTCCATATTCCATCATATCCGTGGACCTATAGCTCGTTCTTTAAGTCCTTGAACCTATCTATCCATCATATCCATGGACCTTTAGCTCGTTCTCCAAGTCCTGGAACCTAGATATCAACCTCCTGCAAGAGGGTATAAGAATACAACGAAAAAAAAATCAAGACATGAACCCAAATTTTGAAGTACGAATATTGAAGAAACATTTTATTATGAGCAACTATAACTAGGGAAGTGCCATAAATTTAGACTCTAAAATTAGCTAATAATGACATCTTTGACAGAACTTGCAAGAAGTACTAGGTTAGGATCGGTTGAAAATTGATCATTAAATAGTACAACATAGGAAAACACTTCAATTGTTTACCTTCACACACTCCAGTACCAATTTAACCAAATCACACCAACACTCTAAAAATTCAAACCAACAAAGGGAAACTTACAAAACTACCTTGAGGGTTGACTAGAGGCATCAAATACAAAGGTTACACACACCCGGTGGATGACAAGGTTGAAATTCTACAACATCAAACAAAAAGACTCTACAATGATCTTGCTATTCAAAATTAGAGCTTCGTAGGAAAGAGAAAAAGATCTGGATAACAAACCTAAATACAAACAGTAAGATAAACCCAAACCGTAAACTAGGGGTTTCATTGAAAAATGGTCGAAAAATTATACCTTGTAAGAAATCACATTTTTTTAATCTTTGGGACCGCCATCAAAATAAACCCAATCATCTAACTCAGGACCGTAATTTTTCTCGAGCGAAAAATTCCAGAGATTCACGGAGTTTCTAATGGAGACGAAAGAGAGAGAGCTTTAAAGCTCGATTTATGCACACAGAACAAAATGGAAAAAAATTCAGATCAACCGGCATAGATAGTGAGTGATTGAGAGATACCAAGGATTGGAGAAAAAGATGAAACCCTAACTAGATTGGAGTAAAAAAAGAGGATATCCTAGGTTTTCCAAGGGAAAAGAACCATGAGAACATAGAGATGAGATCTTCTTGTACAATACGTAAATCGGAATTATTGAAAGATATTATATTTTTCCATCTCTAATGGAAATAAAGAGAGATGGTATTGAGAAGAAATTGTGCTTAAACTTCTTCTTTTGCGGTTTTCAACAAAAAAAGAAAAAGAAAAAAAGAAGGAGAAGGCGAAGGGTTGGTGCCGCTGGTTGAGGGAAGCCCACTAACAAAACAGACCACGACCGATAATAACTAATCCAGGACTCAACCAACCACTTTGTGCATTAAGAGCTTTATGTAGATTATATAATAATAAAGTAAAACAGTTTTAACTGAATCTGCCGCTACAAATGGAAGTAGCGGTGATTAAAAGAACTGTTACTTATCAGGTTAAGACTTTGATAACAGTTTTTATTCGAACACGTTATCATAGCTTGAGAATACTAACAGTTTATAACTGTTATTATACATCACATTATAGTATCATTTTTTTACAAAAAATGTCATTGTATAATTTTATAGTAACAGTTTAAAAACAGTCACCATTGTCCCCAACAAATGGCGTGAGTTTTAATAAAAAACTGTTACATATATAACATAGCCTACTCTTTTATGACAGTTCAATCGTGAACTGTCATGGTTTCTTATTGCGAACTGTCACCAAAGCCCATATTTGTACTAGTGATGGCACATGCCAAACATGCTCGCTAGCGGCTTTTTCTACCAAGGCCACGGCCCTAACGGCCCCGCATGCCATTGGCACATGCCAACATGCTCGCTAGCTAGCTCCCCTATCAAGGTCACGGCCCTAATGGCCACGCATGCCATTGGCACATGCCAACATGCTCGCTAGCTAGCTTCCCTATCAAAGTCACGGCCCTAATGGCCACGCATGCCATTGGCACATGCCAGCATGCTCGCTAGCTAGTTTCCCTATCACGGCCCTAACGGCCCCGCATGCCATTGGCACATGCCAACATGCTCGCTAGCTAGCTTCCCTATCAAGGTCACGGCCCTAATGGCCACGCATGCCATTGGCACATGCCAACATGCTGAGGTGAGGTGAGGTGAAGCCACAGTGTTATTTATGTAAATTATGGAAATACATCAAATTAATAACATAACAAAAAAATTAGAAAAAATTAAAGAAATACCTCATCCTAACAAAGTTTCTTAGGATTGTTACTCCTCGAAAGATGAGGATAGTGAATTATGTAAATTATGGGAATCAAGTCTAACCAATAATAGTAACTGTTCGATACTATTCTAGACAGTTCTGGAATTGAAGTTATAATAGGATAGTGAATTATATTTGGGAGTTGGCTTTGCTATAGAAGTATGCTTATATTAAGTAATCTATGTTCTAATTAAGTTTAGTAGAATTGTGTTAGGAAACTAATGTCAGTAGTATTAGTATTTAAAGGGTCTTAGGCTCAACGTTTAGTTTTGTTAAAAACTCTCTATCACTTTTGAATTCTTCCTTTGGATTGCTATTGTTCTTTTTCTCGCAAGTGTACTCTTGATTTCAGTAATATATTCTACGTTCTACAGTTATAAACATAAAATTTAATTATTAAGATGCCTTTGCGTCTAATATTAGGGTTTACATACCTTGGGCACCAAGTCCTCTATCTATATATATAGAGACTTGAATTCTGTATTTTGGATTCACAAGACGTTATCACGCACGTTGCTCTACTAGTTAATCACACACTCTAAAGTTAGGCATGTTGATCGTTAAGAGAACTGTTAATCTTTCAAAACACGATGCAGATGCAAAGGGATATTTCTTAACCTTTAACCTTCGTTGTTTTATTAATTTTGTATCTAGTGGTTCCGTTTGATTCCACACATTAGACCTCTGGCTAACTCTTGTTTTGTCCTTATATGCTGTTTTGTTTTAGGTGGATTGAATCATTCGCTCTCCTTTATCTCAATCGGAGCGTGTTGAGATTATTAGTCCCACATTGTCTGCGCATCTAAGATCCTGCGGTTTATAATCTCTTAGGGCCTCTTCACTCATTGCCAATTGGTTTTGAGTTGGATGCCCGTATTCTAACATGGTATCAGAGCAGGCTATTTGCGACGAGTCATTTGACCGCGCCTTTACTCCGCGTCACCCGATTTAACTGTCCACGTGTTAGACCCAACGAGGCTACACGTGAGGGGGCGTCTTGAGATTATTAGTCCCACATTGTTTGGGCATCTAAGATCCTGCGGTTTATAATCCCTTTAGGCCTCTTCACTCATTGCCAATTGGTTTATAAATGGACTTCTTATTTTCTGTTATTTTATTGTTTTATTAATTAATTGATCGACTACTTAGTATATAAGCCTGACATATTTCTATTAGAACGACTACTTAGTATATAAGCCTGACACATTTCTATTAGATTTTACTTTGGTGACTTGAGTGTTTATATGACATTTTGTTTTTGTTGATTCTGGAGGTTACTTCAGTTAACAGACCGTCGTGTTTTATTTCTTTGATTCACATATATTCAGTACTATCAACGTGATCTTTATGTCGTCAGCATTCAACATACCTGACGTTGTTAGTGTAGTCTCACTAAAAACCTTGTCGAGTAACAAAAACTCTATGGGAAAAACTAAACTCGATTGAAGGAAAAATCGTACAACAAATCTTCGTATTTCAAAGTAAGATATGTCGACATCGTTTCCTAAGATCCTCCACCTGATGTCGGCTTCTCCCATGTTCCCATTCGATGGAGTTTCTAGAAAATTTCTTTAGTCATGTGTTGCGAAAGTGAATTTTGGTAAGGATTAGTAAATAAGTCGGCTACTTCTCGCCGTGATTACTTCCACATGAGTATAGGTTATTGTTCCTTCAACAATTGTTCAAATTGCACTTTGATTAGCAACAACGTAATTAAAAACTATTCGAATTGCACTTCCATTAGTATTCATGTTCATGTCTTCGTAGGGATGAACTAACACATGCCAAAGGTTTCTTTTAGGTATATGATTACATTCCATGTACATTTCAATGACATTGCTTTGGCGTTGAGCTACATTTAGCTAATAAGTTCATTGAGGATGTTATGTTTTGTTGAGTTTAGAATTTCTAAGTACAATAATGTGTTCATTTCATTAAGATAGGTGAATTTCATCTCCCAACACATCTTCGTCATATATTCGTTTAGACGAAATGTTTATTTATGTACATTCAAAACTCAACTAATTATCTCAGTTCTAGCGGGATGCATGTCCTTGTTAAGTTGCATGGCAATCAATGTTGGAAAGAAATGATACCCTAATAGCGAAGAATCTAAGGAAAAAAACTTGAAGATATCTTATTTTAGATAGCAAGTTGTTGTTAATTGGACTATCAATGTTGATTTAAGAATATCAAGTTTAATGATTTCGTTGATTTGTTTAAGAATATCAAGTTTGATGATTTCGTTTTTGATTGGGTTTAGGGAATAGTTTGTTGTAAATTCTCAGCCCTCTTGCTTATTTATTTTAACCTTGCCAGTTTCATAAAAGCTTTCTTAGTTACATAGTTATATATGCACATTAGGCAAACATATGAAGGAAAACTTGGATCAGGGATAGGAAAAACTTACCATCTACACTTCCACGTACATTATCCTATATGTAAGTTTATACCGCGGAAGCTTGGGTGACTCGGTGCTCGGTGCTAGTAGCGACAAAAGAATTCGATTGATGACGTAATTATGCCCATTAATTAGTGAACTATGTTAGGAATGAATTATATTTTCCACGCGTGCAAGAAGTCAGTTTCCAAGTTTGGGTGTGGCAATAAGTTACCATAATAAAAAAACAGTAGCACCACGTCCGAAATTCATAACTACGCACTGAAGTGGGTAAATTTTGTTGATTCTTTCCATTCACAATTCAAATATTAATTGTTTCTTCCCATTTTTGTAGAGAATTAATGAGATTTTAATTAGGATTTTGTACAGGGATTTCTTTCCATATATACCTCTTCTTCTTTCTCAACATCCCTTTAGTATCCCAAGTTTTCTATAAAACCCCCGACAAACAAACAATAGTAATACTTCAAAACTTCAAAATACAAACCCCTGCAACTAAATTAATAGATTAGGATTTTGTACAACCAAAATCATTTCTCACTTACCTAGTGCGACCAACCTAATCTTCTTCCTCCTGTCAAACCTAATCTTCTTCTTTCTCATACAAAAACTTCTACAAAAAACATAGTTTGTAGCAATACTTCAAAATACTAGAAAAACAGCAACTAAAAGTTTTCAGCGTTTACCTAGTGCGACCAACCTAATCTCTTCCTCTTGTCAAAAGCACAAATAATATTAGCATCACAAGATCTCATAGAAAAACTTCTACAAACAACAATAGTTTGTAGCAATACATAAAAATATCTAGATCCAAATAAAGATCTCTCGACATAGAATCATAGATAGATACTGAAGAATTTTTTAGGGTTTAGAGATATCATGGAGTTTATGGGTGATAAGTTCCCCGAAGGATTACATGTCTTGGCTGTTGATGATAACGCCATTTTCTTAGAATATCTTGAGACATTACTTAAACAATGTCGTTATGAAGGTTTGTTTCTTTACCTCTTTTCAGATTTTTGATATTTTTAGCATTTATTATTTATTTTTTTGTTACTAAAAAGTGATCCTAGATTATCATTTGGATGAATTTTGATTTACATTTGAAACTTACTTTGGTTTGATTTTACAGTAACTACAACACCGTCTGCGGAATCTGCACTTGATCTATTAAGAAAGAACGAGAAAACCTTTGACATCATTTTAACAGATATAGAAATGGATGGGGGACTTAGCCCAGGGCCGTTCCTGAGAAACTTTTGCCCGGAAGCGAGATTTTTTTTTGTTGCCCCCATAGTTATTTCTTTTTATTGCACCAGATAGTAATGGATGAATCCGATAATCATACGAGAAGATGACGAATACAAATCAATGACTCAAAACTTATGAAAACACCGTTATTTTAGATGACTATATGGCTTGTTATTCAAATGTTGAAGTCCGTGACTAATTATCTGAAGTGTTTTCTCGTTCATGAGAAAGCTCTTAGTCAATTTAAGTTAAATTCCTCATATTATATTAAGTTGCTACCCCTATGATTTACTTTAATTATATCAAGGTCCCCAGAAGAAACAAATTCCACAAAAACACCCAATTTTGAAATATATTTAATGTTTCCCCCAAGGCTTGTTGCCCCAAAGTGGGGCTTTCCCTGCTTACCCCTCCGGCCCGGGCCTGACTTAGCCTATTGGGAATTATCCGTCGAGAAATGAACATACCTGTAATTAGTAAGTACAAATTTTCCGCAAATTCAATATGTTTTCGTTAAACTGATGATTATGACTTGCGTTATATGATGAGTGATTTGTTTGCAGTGATGACGACAGGTAACGACCGCAAATTGCTGACAAAAGGTAAAGAGCAAGGTGCATGTGATTATCAAGTGAAGCCACCATCTCTGAGAGACATTCAGAATATATGGCAGCATGTGGTTGTCCACAAAAAAAATAAATTTAATTTGAGTGATTTGAAGATTCAAAAACCTGAAACCGAAAGAAATTTCAACATCACATGCAATAATCAAACAGTAATAAGTAATGAGAATGAGGCTGCTGGTAGCCATTCTTCTGATTCGGACCAGAAGACAACAAGAATTTATTGGGATCAGGAGTTACATGAAAAGTTTGTTGAAGCGTTCTATAAAGAGAAAATGGGTCATTTGTCCAAAAAAATTTAAAACACGGTTCAAATGGACAAGTAAAAAAAAGTACGGGTGAAATAGCCAAAAAAAAATGACAAGGATGAAACTGGATTCATCCTGGCTTATACTTAAAAAATAGCAAGGATGAAACTCGGATGCATCTGTGTAAAATAAAAAAGAAAACAATATTTGAAAATGGACAGATGAAACCCTACATCCCGCCTATTTTTAAATTTTTTGTCCATTTAAACAAAGATCTTTTTAATTTTTGGCTATTTAAATAAAAGATCAAACCTAAGTGTCTTTTTCACCCAGGAATTATTAATTTTGGTCTTTTTGACCAATTTTGTGTTCTATAAATTAGGAGATAGTGAGTATATTACGAATATAAAATATATGTCATAACTCAACTGCTCATATTCTTACTTTCAGCGTCTCTCATACTTTCTGGTTTTGTTATTGAACAGAAGCTGTTCCTTCAAATATAGTCAAAGAAATGAATGTTCCCGGACTCACTCGTGAGAAAGTTAGTAGTCATCTTCAGGTGGGTTCTATCTCACGTGGTGTATATTTTACATCCAAGATTGTTTGTTTTGTTCAATGTTTTGATATTACTAGTTCTCAATATTTGGTCTTTTCATTTGTAGAAATATAGGATGAAACAGAGCCAACAATCCATTGAAATGAGTGGACATCTAAGGATTTTATCTCTTCATAATCTTGAATTTAAAAAATCGAATGGATTACCTTTCTAGGTTTAAATCTTATCACTCGGGAATGAGTCAATCAAGTCATGATGGTGCCTCAACCCATTCAATTATAAATCCACAACCACAATTTCATCCTTCAACTCAACAATATACTTCACAGTTCTCCTCAGCTCCTGGAACGGTAAATCACCTCGGTAACTATAATTCCGCAGATGATGATCTCAGTGCGGTAATCAGATCGGTAAGATATCTTTTCCCTTCATTTATTTCCGACTATCGTATAATAAAATTCTACAATAGTTTTCGTATGTGCTTAAGTGGATTCTATGGTATTTTAAAGATCCACCAATTACTATCTTGATATCAGTTGCAAATTTGATGACAAATTAAATTATTCTGAAGGATCTACGTTTGGATTTTCAGTTTCAACGGCAATAATGCAATGCGGATTTCCAAAACCTCAACAGGATACAAAAGCAGCTTTCACAATAAAACTGTTATCCCCACAGTTCGATATTACTTGAACACAGATTTTCAGAATTGTTTTTGTGTGGTGTTGTATTGAAATGAGCAATAAAAAGATACATTAAGTTGCACATTAATATTTAACTTGTTTCTAACATTATTTTATTTTTTTAATGTTTGTTGAAGTAATTAAAAAATTACATTTTTCATTTAGTTAGTGAATCCTACGAGGTAATTCAGAAATTATAGTTTTCATTTAAGATTTTCAGAATTGTTTTCGTGTTGTGCTGAGTTGAAATGGGCAATGAAAAGATAAATTAATGTTTAACTTGTTTCTTACATTATTTTATTTTTTATGTTTGTTGAGGTAATTCACAAATTATGGTTTTGATGTTTGTTAAGGTAATTTAGAAATTATATTTTTCATTTACTTAGAGAATCATATATATACTTTGTTTTTGGCCATGAGTTAAAATCCCAAAAGTGTCAAGTATGCATCTAAAAAACCCATCAAAACAAAAAGTAACACAAAACCCCAAATAAGAAAAGTAACAAAAAAATCCCAACCAACATCACATCCACCGACATATACTAGCACTACCACACCATAAAAAGCACCACCACCAACCAACACCACCACTAACCGAAACAAGACCACCAAAATTTGGTTTCATCATAAACTTAAAATTTCATCATTAAATTCTTTGGTTTTATAATAAAACATAGGAAAAAATAAGTTGAAGCCAAATTTGGTTTCATCATATAATTTGATAAAACAAATTTTGTTTGGGGTTTTTGTATCAACTTGTAAAAATTTGGGGTTTTTGTATCAATTTTCTTTAATATGGAGTTTTAATGAATCCCAACATTTGAACGGAGTTTTTGTACTCCAAATTTGGTCAGCTTGGTGTTTTTCTACTACTCTTTCCGCGAGTTATAACTCCAAAGGTGTCACTATCCATATACAAAAACTCCAACAAAACAAATTGTTCACAAAAACCCCATTTAACATAAACTGTCTATATTAGTCTTCTAGTTTAAAT
This sequence comes from Papaver armeniacum, assembly GCA_023531295.1. Classification (NCBI taxonomy): domain Eukaryota; kingdom Viridiplantae; phylum Streptophyta; class Magnoliopsida; order Ranunculales; family Papaveraceae; genus Papaver; species Papaver armeniacum. The sequence goes on from JAJJWW010013427.1 coordinate 181,493, forward strand.
CACCCCAACAAAAATAAAACAAACCCCACCTTTAATTTTAAATCACCCCAACAAAAATAAAAATCAACCCCACCATTAATTTCTATTATATTATCACCACCACAAAATAACACCACCAGCAGAACCACCACTGTGCCGCCACCACTGACCACCGCCGCCGCCAACCAACCACCGCCTACAACCATTGCCACCGACAACTACCACCTCGCCACCACCACCACCGCCAACCAACACAGCGCCACCAACCACCGCCGCAGCCGACAACTACCACCTCGCCGCCACCGCCACCACCATCCCCGAAAAACACCACCGCGCCACCGCCGACCACCACCACAGACCACCACTGTCGCCGACCACCACCACCAACAACACCACCATTATCGCCGACCACCACCACCAACCAGTCGCCACCGCCACAAAAAATGAATTTCATTGATCAATATTCAACAAAAATAAGAAAAAAATGAGAAAACCAAACAGAAAAAAATGATGAAACCAAAATTGGTTTCACCAAAACTAGATGAAACCTAATTAGGTTTCATCATGTTTCCATATATTGTCATTTCACCAACACAGCTTCAATGATGAAACCAAACCAAAATAAACTAGGCAAAAATCATTTCACCAAAATTGTCATTTCACCAAAACTAGATGAAACCAAAAATGAATTTCATTGATCAATATTCAACAAAATAAGAAAAAAATGATGAAACCAAAAAGAAAAAAATGATGAAACCAAAATTGGCTTCACCAAAACTAGATGAAACCTAATTAGGTTTCATCATTTTTCCACATATTGTCATTTCACCGACACACAAGAATGACAAATGAAATATGCAGCTCTTCAGAGATGAAGACTTACAACCTCAGTTCTTTCAATCGACGAAACCCCACCGCCTCAAATTCACAAGATCAAATTCCAAGCCACAAAACACCAATTGAAACTACAGAAAACAAAACCCTTTGTATAATTGATGAAAACCCCCTCAACTAATTTAGAAAAACCATAAAACTTCAGAGAATTAACAGAACCCTAAAAAAAACTAATCGACGAAATCCCTAGTTGATGCTCTGTTACTTCAATCACCACAGAGAATTGGTAGTGAACGAGAAAGAAAAGAGAAAGAAAAACGAGATCGATGAAATCCCTAATTGATGCTATTGTTGTTATTATACGAAATCCCTAAAAAAAAACTAATCGACGAAATCCTTAATTGATCGACGAAATCACCATAGGTGTTGCTGCTTGTGGTGACGGAGGTGTTGCTGCTGGTGTTCGTGGAGATCTATTGTTGTTGCTGGTGGTGATTGTGGTGCGCAGAAGGAGACGAAGAAAGAAGAAAGAAGAAAAAGAAATGAGAGAAGAAGAAGAAGAAGAAGAGAAGGTAAAGGGTATGTTGGCTTTTTAAAAAATAACAAAAATTAAATTTACTCATTATTATTTGACCTGGGATTTTTGTGCCACTTTTTAATCAAATGGTTTTCATTTATTAAAAATAATATGGCTGGATTTTTTGTACCCAAGATTGGTCACCTTGGTTTTTTTTTACTAGTCTTAAATAATCTTAAATAATCCATATAATCTTGGAAATGAACGTTCCAGGACTCACTCGTGAGAAATTTAGCACTCATGTTTAGGTGATTTCTACCTTGAGTTGTTGATATTACTAGTTACTCATTTGTATCCAGTCATTCTCAATGTTTGGTATTTTCCTTCGCAGAAATATAAGAAGATACTGGAGAAACAGAGCCAAAAAACCCGACCTCTCTGGTGTAATTCATAGCCAGTGGTGTAACTCCTAATGCTTCTATCCATCCGTTTGTAAATCAGAACAATCAAATGATGCAAGTTCATGACAGAACAATCCAAAATCTCCATAACAAAACACCTTCCCTGGAAAATCCTCCAGCCTTTTTTGAGACGGAGAACAATAATTGGAGGACCTTTATATGGTCACTTTTTTGTCAATAGTAAGTGATCAATTGACACAAAAGATTGGATTTGGTGTCCCAAATTGATTTTCAATCGACAATGAAAGGACTAAAGAGCCCCTCCATGTTTCAATTTCTCACTCAAAATTGACGTAAATACAACAAAAAATGATGGGTAATCACATAAAATTAGGTGTGCAAAAAAAGGACACGGAGGTTGGCAATGTAGTAATTGTGGAGGGGTAGTTTAGTAACATCCAAGGTAAAGTGGCCTAAAGGTTGCAAGATCGAATCCAAATAACCTCCTTCTTCTTTTTTCCTTTTTTTTCCCTCTTCTGCTTTCTTCTTCAACCATGAAAGTATGAAACCGATAGAGGAGATCAAGATGAAGAAAGTAATTGAGCAGAGAAGTTAGGAGTTTGTGTCGAAATTGAAGAATCGGAGTATGGGTTTGAAATCATGAATGGAGAAAGAAAGGTGTTGGTTATGAACCCTTTGAGTTAGTCGATTCCATTTGGGATTTGAGAATAATCGAAAGCGTATTTTGGGTGTTCTTGTTTTGAGATTGAAGAGTATGATTTCAATCTTATTTTCTTCCTACTCCGATCTATTGAACGTTCCTCATATCTTCTTCAATGATTCAATCACTCACTGCTATCAATTTTATTGTCGAATTAAGTATGAAGAACAGGGTTTCCTTAGGACTTGATTTCACTTCTTGAAACTTAGAAACATGATAGGGATAGAATTTTTATTTGGAATTGAGATTAGGTATACTGTAATCTTACAAACCACCATGAATTTTAGATTTTATAAGTAAATTTATTGGATTGGAATAAGCAACAACATTTCAGAAAATTTTATTTATTGTTATCGGAGGAATGATGATAAAGATGGACACTTATGCATTTGTTATCGGAGAGAATTTGACTCTTTCTTTGTAATGCTTAGTTGGTCTTGTTGTTGCTGATAAAGATTACATGGCTAGAAGGGATGAGATGCGAGAATGGGGTTCTGATGGAAACGGAAATGCGGTGGTTGGATTAGGCTGACTTGTATTACATGAGATTCATCTACGTGAGCATTATTTGGAGACTGGTCTTGATGTGGCTTGTATTATCACGGAATCTTGAAGAGTTTGCTTGCTACATACTCGTATAACATGAGGTGAGATATTGGTATCCTACTTGTTTATTTCATAGATGTTGTACAAGGATTAAGTATGCAAAGAAGGTTTAATTGATTACAAATATTTTCTCTTTTTAGGTTTTTTCATCAAGAAGGCCTCGGCAGTCATGGACGAAAGGCCTCTACTATTTTTTGCATGGACAATGTTGTCTCTTGATAACTACCCATGGTTTTGGAATGACCTCGCAGAACGAAGAAACTCAGGCTCAATTTTGTAACTCAAGATTGCAGTACCTGCTAGGAGTTCCTTCAAGAAAATTTTGTCAATTCTATTTCGGAAGGATCTCAACATCTTGAAGGTATGTGATTCTCGTGTAGGAAAACATGTCAACAATCCCCCTCTAAAGTTATTAACCATTCTTATGCAAAAGCCTTGGGATTCTTGATATGCTTCCGTATACATGGTTGGCATTAAAATAGGGAACATTTAACTAGGTGTAGGTGGCGAATAATAGATAGTCGCAAAAGAGTATTTATCTAATCACAAGATGTGACAATGCTCTTCTCCTCCTCCCTTTATCTGCAGCCTTATATTTATACATAAATACATGGTTGTACAATGTACCGGTAACTCTTCATGTTGGTGGTCACATTTCTGCGTGAAATATATTCTCTGTCATTTCTTGTACACCAATAACAATTTGAATGGTGTTTTTTCAATATTGAAGATCAGCAAAAAAAACTACAAATGGTTATCCTTGATCTGAGGGGTTAGGTCACACGATGTGGCTATGAAGCTGCCATTTTGCGGATGATGACTTCGCTTTTGGAGCAGTAATGTTAGATTGGTGAGGGTCCCTGCCAAGCGGTGGTGTTTGCGTTATGCCTACAATGAATCTCGGTATGAATATGACACAAACTTCACAAATGGATTTATCTTGTGCTAGCAATTCATTGCAGTATTTGATCTAGCAAGGGGAAAAAAGCAACTATGTTTCATGAACTCGATGGGACTTTCGACTTGTAGGTTTTTACGCAGCCCAGAGTGTTATGAGTTACGACGAAGAATTTCAAAAGCTTGGCTCAATAGATGGAATGGTTACAAATGCCCGCCAAAATAATGGACACGGCAAAAAGAAATTACACATCACATCTTGTCTTACAACAGTTTCAAAGGTACTTTGATATTTGTTCATATCATATATGAGTCTTAGTTGCTAAACCTCGAATATTACAAGTGGTTAACTGGGTGAAGAGTTTAACTCCATTCTTTTTACTTTCGTCTTCCAAATGAATTAATAGTATTACTTTCATTTGTATGTAGGACTTGAGCAGTGAGAAAATGCCTCTCGGGATTTCTATCTTATAATTCCACCCCTTATAATCTACTCATTAGATTTCAAAATCAATGGCAAGGATAGAATAATGAGGAGGGGCCTTGATATAGTAAACCAAGTAATTATGGATGATGGGTTCATGATGGGTGTTGCATTTGTTCTCAAGGTATGTTCCTCAAACTTTTTTCTTACCTCTTTTGTTAGCAAACTGATTTTCCTCTATCGTTTTAGTTGGTGAAAAATATGTGAAAGAAAATAGGTGATTTTCCTTTCTCTCACACATGTCTTTAATAATTGATAATGGTTGGCAATTTTCGGATAAAATATGTGCGGAGTTTCATAGGGTAGCATTAACGTGCCCAAATATTTATATTGCAGGGTTACGGAACAAGAAAGGCACTAGATGGGCTGCACTTGTTTGCCAACATGAGTGAACACTTAGATCGGCCAATTGATGTCTCCGGAGGGAAGTGAATATACAGAGCAACATATGGGTAGCGATTGGTCTTACACAAGTCGGATATGGGGCAAAATGGGTCACCAATTTCATGAGAAATAAAAAAGGTTGGATAAACATCTCATTCAATTGGTCAACAACTAATAGTTTTTCCCGATTTCTTTGAGTACGGGTTTTACTCGGGTATCCTAGAATCCCTATTTTGTTCAAAACGGATCCCCTAGTTCCTACAAGCCATCTACGTCTTTCGTTGATCACTTTGGTTTGATTATTAACATCCTACCCCATTTAAGCGGGTTTATGTAATTGATAAAATCAAGAATTACCAAAATGAGTTGGAGCTTGTTCACTCAGAAGTCTTGATATTGTGTGGACAATCATCACTTGTAACTAGGGAATACTACTCTAATTAGTTCTTGTTGTTGTTTAATTGTATAAAAATTTCATGCCGGAAGGGCTCCCTCACTTACCTTTACATATATCATTTTTTCATAGTGAAAGGTAAAAGCTTTAGCTGAAAAATATTCATACCGAAAGGTAAAAGCGCAGCTGAAAAATTCCATTAATGGAACAATATTCATTCCATCTTATATTCAACACTCACAAGGTTACATTCTACTTGGTTGATTATCGCAGCCTCACTATTTCCCAAGAGCGCTGGACGCTTTTTTTTCAAGAAATTCAAAGAGTGGCTAACTAAGAACTTGCATAATCCAAAGAGTGAGTAGCTAACTCGAGATGGACTTGAATTGTGGAAGGAAGGATGGTTGTGAGCAGCCAAGAGCCGATTGATGCTGCTATGAGACACCGCGCTTACTATGAGACAAGCTACGAGTAGTGGCGGTGTTCGAGAGCTCTATATGAACCGAATCAGTCATGAAATGGTTGCTAGATGAATGGCCCTAGTTTATCGGAATGAGTGAGTGTTGCTAGATGAATGTGCAAGGAATGAGTGAAAGAATGGCCAGAAAAATTGGCCGAAACTTAACAAAAACACGTCCTCGGCAGGTTCCGATTCATACGAGTTGACCCTCCAACTGTAATTAACTCGATGGACTTGGACCTATTTTTACTGGGCCTAACTCATGGGTCGTTTGAGGAATGGATTTGGCAGTGAGCTAAATTTAGAACTTGGCAAAGAGTACAGGAGCAGAGACCTCTATCTACAAAGTTTTTTTTCTATTTTTGTAAACTCGGTCGGGATCGGAATCCGGCGAGTTAAAACAGTGAAACTGTGCGCAGCTTTATAATTTCGCTTTACAAATTTATAGGTCCGACTCCGTAGCATTATGGCAGAACTAAATTGTGAGTACAAAATTTAGTTTTGCGACAATTTTTTCGGTCGGCCCTCCCACCGTGGCAACGGTTGTACTAGTTATCACATCAGTAGTTACAGCTCTGCAGATGAGCAATAATTATCTCGGTGCAGCAATTAGACTGGTGAGTTATCAAAATTAAAGTCTACAATTGTTTTCGTCTTTGCTTAAGTGGACTCTACGATATTTTAAGGATCCAACTATCTTTATATAAGGTTGCATACCGTTTACCAATGAAGTTATTCTAAAAGATTTTAGTTTCGGTTTGCAGTTTGAACATCAATAATGCAGTGTGGATCTCCAAAACCTCACTCAACAGGCCTATAAAGCTTTCTCAAAGTTAGATAGATTAAGTATAAGGTACACAATAAAATTGTTGTTTTTTTAATCAGAATTTCTTTCTCTTTTTTCAATAAAATTGGTATCCCTACTTGAACACAGTTTTTCACAATTGTTTTGGTGTTGTTGTGTTGAAATGGGCGAGGAAAATCTACAATAAATTGCACATTAATGTTTAACTTGTTGTTCTTTATCATTTTTCGTTGATGTTTGTTGAGGTAATTCAGAATTACAGTTTTCATTTAGTTCTAGAGAACCGTATATACTTTTAGAGAATCATATACACTTTTAGAGATAGAACTTAAGTTTCAATGTCGCATAGTTCATTTGCAAACTTAGTTATGTATAGAAACATAATATCTTTATAGTTTTTCAAGGATTAGCATTTGAGAGAGAAAGAAACAGAAAACGTACAGATTCGCAGTCGGAGTTTGTTTAAAGGTGACAGAGGTTTAAGAGAATTCTGGGACCCTAACAGAGTGTTCTAAAATTAACTCAAACATGTCAAAGTATGAACAACCAAAAATTTGCAGGAAAATTCATGTGCCAAGATTAATTGGCACAATATAATCAAGTCCTTCTTTGTTTGTTTTTGAATGAGGAATCAGATAGTACCTGAACACTTCTAGGTCACGTAGCGGCTGTCTTTGTCTGAAGTACGGCGCCTTTTTGGCGTATGGACTACCATTATGCCATCATTTTGATCACCATTTCTATTGGTATCATTTGGTGTGCGAACTATCATCATTAATCTATCATTATGATGAGTATTTCTATCAGTATCATTTGCGCCAACCACTGTAGTTGTAGTTGACGACTCAGACATCTTCTCGTGTTTTCCAGAAAAACTAGAACTACTTTTCTCTTTCTCCCCTGTGATAAACCAACAAGGTCTTCTCAGCAGCACCATGGTGCTCCTCCTCCACTGATTCTTTAATAAGATTCGTTTCTGGCATTTGTTTCTGCAATGGCTTAACATCAATAACATTCATTGTTTCAGAATTTTCACCCGAACAAACTACTTCTTCAAATATTGATGGGGATACTAGTACCACATCAGAACAGGGCCCTTCCTTAACGCTGCCCTTCTTCTTCCTTCTCCGTAGAGGTTTCTTTTTCTGTTGTTTAGTACAAAACTCTTCTTTATCACGGGTTGAACTAGGGTTAGGGTTTTGATAGTCTTCCTGTTGTTCTTTGAGGTGATAAGATGAAGTAGTAGATATAAAACTTATCTCACCAGAATCAACTAGTTCTTTTAGATAATGATTCAGAAACTGAGAAGCTGCCCATGGTAATCCTTCGAAATATTTGTTGATGTAATCTGATATTGATTTTTTGTTTGTGTCTTTTCCTTTTAAATTCCTTATCGCTTCCAGTATCATCTAAACAACAACAACAACAAAAAAAAAGTTCGTTAAAAAAAAAAAAACTCAATTACTAATCTTAATCTAATAGAACAGTAAAATCTTAATTAGAAAAGAAAAAAACGATGAGTATAGGACGTACCACGGCGTAAGGAGGATGTGTAGGGGTGATGAGATTAGCAGTGAACATAGAAGGAAGATGATCTTCAATCATTATTTTGAGTTTTTCTGTTCTCGGAGACGATGCTGTAGTAGTGATGAGTTTAGGAGGAGAATAAGATGAAGAATGAATAGAGAGGAATAGTTTGATTATGTCTTCTTTCATCTGTTTTCTCTGTTCTTCCGTCGACATTCTTCTATGTTGTTAGGGTTTCTTCACGTTTGCTATTTTAGGGTTTCTTCACATTTTTTTTTTTTTTCTTTTACCCAGTCTCTTGGCTCGACCTTAAAAAGGATGTTTTTTACCACTTCTATTGGCTCGCCTATAATCACAAAATGCAGTACGGCACCATGTAAGCCCGTAACAACATCAACAATATACGTCTACTACAAACTTCCTCGCAACAAATTCCTTAGTCTGTAGTTCATTGGTTTTTGCTTCTTCAACTGAGTTCGATCTCCACTGGAGGAGTCTGATTCAATTCAATTGGCCTTGGTGATTCTCCTAAATTATTAGGTTAAGCACAACGAAAGTTAGGAAACATATACCTCCCAAATGACTAGAGCTGTAAATTGGGTCGTGTCAGCACGAGACGGCCCATCACAGAACGTAGTGTGCACATAACAGGCAGCTGGAGAGTTGAACAGGCAGGTAATGGCATTCCATGTAGTGTACTTTCTGTAGAACATGCAGCTAAGGAATTACGCGGCTGTTTTATTGGCGTCGATCATTATTTCTGTGCTTGTACTCTTCTTAAACATAATCACAAACAGAAGAAAAATAATAATTAATTAATAATAATGGATTTATAACACCATTTACTACTCAATTGCTCTTGTTCCTTCAGTGATTTCCTTAATCGAGTCATGTTAGTTTCTTAAGTGATTTCCTTATTAAAGTGCTGTTAGCTAGTTTCCTAAGTTAGCTGATAGCCTAATTTAGAGTTATTCTTTGTTTTAGAAGTCAGAAGAGTTAGAGTCCAATTTTGTGCACACTCCCATACAGAGTGTGCACGAAACAAATGATTCCTATTGGCTCCTCTAAACCATCCGTTAACTATATACCAAAAATCAATTTTCTTTTATTTTTATTTTTGCATTAATCTAAAAATGGTAACGGAATAATTACATATCTAACAATATCTAGAAATTAAGATTTCCAAAATAGGAAATACATAATTAATATTGACTTTTAATAAATACGTTATATCCTTACCGGACTCCATCATTAGAGACCCTGTTTAAATTTATATTATTTTTGTGGCTTACTTGATCGACTTTCATGGACTCCATCATTTTAAAGGATGTACTTAGATATCATTAGTAATACTTAAGTGGACTCTATGATGATTGATCAGTAGAGCAGATAAGTGTTCTGCTTCACATAGAAAAGCTAGAATCCATAGGTAAGCTGGGTGATTGTGCCTGATTTCCTTTCGCATTATAGTTACCTCATTTAGCTCTTAATTGTGTTGGTTTGGATTCATGTCTTACAGAAAATCTAAATCAAGAGAGCACAACTGTGTTAGATTTTGGTGAACTTGTTTTCCATGAATTCCATGAATAGCATGCATCGTCGTACATCATCAGCATCTGTTTCACAAGTCGTCCAATTCAAATTGCTCAGCAGATTTAAAGTTACATAAAATTAAAAGTGTGGACTTATGAGTTTGTAAATTTTAGGTTAAGCAATCTCTTCCATGAAAGATGATCTCAGAAGCGTGGACATATGAGTTTGTTAACAAATTAAGAGTTTCATTTTTGGGATCCTATATTTTAGGTAATATTAGATATAAATATATCATGTTGCCGATTTTAAGGTTTACATAAAATTAAAATTAAAAAAATAAGGATTTTTATTAATTAGTTAACTGCTGGTTTAGAGGAGGAAGAGTTATATGTAGTCTTGCTTGGAATCATGTAAGACATTCATTCAAATCAATCTATTAAGTTCCCTTAATTTTATTGGCTGAATCCTATCATTGATCGTTGAGGTTTATTGTTTGGATAATTTATTGATTGGTCATTTTACAGTCAAAGAGCATTTCTTACACCACATGGAGTTGGATATTAGTAGCCAGGAAGTTCGCCTTTTCTCCGGAGATTATGATAATATTAGCATTTATGATTCTACGAACTACTCTCATAACAAGTTTCTCACGACTGTTAATCATTGCTCCTTAGAGAATAGGTTCAACACTGATATCAAAGTTGGTTCCTGTAACGGTCTGGTTTGCTTAGCCATACCCTATTATGCCACCGAGGATCCTGTTTACATATGTAATATCCAGCCACCGGAGAACATGTTCATCTTCCAAACACAACCAACACAGATGGCTTTACGGCCAGTGGATTTGGTTACGATCCTTCGGCTCATGCCTACAAGGTTGTATGGATCTTTTTTAAGAACGATCAATTGGGACAGGTCGAGGTATATACACTCTTGGGGATGGTAATGACTGTGACATCATCACAGTTGAAATCTTCCTTGGGAAAGCCCTTCGATTCCTTCATTCTATATGGACCAAAAAATCGCCGAACGCATTAAAGTCCCAACTAGTTACCCAGGGTCCTTAAAAAGGTCCGATTCCCATTGATACAAGAGCTGCAAAACCGTCTTTGGCATTACCCAGGACCACACCCCAACATCTAGGGAGCAAGTCGAACCAGAGTTGATACGCAAAAGGGCAGTGAGGAAGAATATGTACGCGCACTGCCGCACCCAATTCTTACTAAGCAGTAAAAATGAAAATGAAAATAATAGAGCCATCTAGAATCCAAGTAAATAAAAAGTCAGTTTCCATGTTTGGCTGGTAATAAGTTAATAATATACATTGTATTTGACAACCATAATCACAAAAAGGTTCGAAAACACTAAAGTAGGAATTTTTTAGTTGTTTCTTTCCATTCCCGTCCGAGATTTATTAACATTCAAAGCTCAAATATTAATTGTTTCTTCCCATTTTTATGTTTTACAACTAAGAGAAATAAAGAGAATTTAATTATGGATTTTGCTCATGGATTCCTTTCTTTATATACTTCTTATTCTTCTTCCTATAAAAAATTTAAGCATCACAAAATTTCCTATAAAAACTTCTACAAACAATAGCACTTCAAAGTAGTGGAGAAGTTTTTTCTGTAACTATACTAAAGGGTTTTCTTTAAATTTTGATATTTTTAATGGATTTTATGAGTAATATGTTTCCCCAAGGTTTACGTGTTTTGGTGGTTGATGAAAGCTTCATTTGCTTGAAATCTATAGAGACATTACTCAAAGAATGTAATTACCAAGGTATGTTTTCTTAACTCCCTAAGATTTTTAATATACATTTTAGGTTTCTTTTTTTTTTTTGTTTTTTTGTTTTTTTTTTTTTTTTTTTTTGATAGGAAGAGGGGCTTTGGAAAACCCCTAAAATTATTTATTAAATTACCTCATTCAAATTGAGGTTTGGATTGCTACATGACAGTAGTGGTAGATAAACATACCCTCCTGTTTCATCATAATACATTGTACACTGGCACATCCAAATTTTTTGATCTACATGAAACCAAGAAAAAAATAGAAAAGATTAATCTGAGTAATGATATTTTGATTATTCTTCGTCCATTTAGAGACTTCTTCTTCTGATAAGATAAAATCCGGTGTAGAAGTAGTTTCCACTAATCATTGTAATCACGACCCATTCTGATAGCCATTGATCCTCTTTGTGTAGAGCTTGATCATCGTCACTTCCGAATTGATCTTCTTCAATGATATGCTTGAATCTCTCATCGTATTTCAACATAAGAGCCTAAAGGCTATGATAAAACCTAAATCACAAAAGATAAATTCTAAAACCTAAATCACAAAGTGATTTTTGTTGTGTACAGAACAACACAATGAAAAATAAATTTTAAAACCTAATTCACAAAGTGATTTTATCGAAAGCAAAAAAAGTTAATTACACAATTGCAAACCAAAATTTACTAGGAAAATCTGATACACCAAATTCAATCCTAGTAAATCTAGGTTTGAAGAAGAAGATTGAAAGGAAAATAAAAACCAGGTTTCGATATTTTTTTGGAAAAAATAGAGGATTTAGGAGAGAGGAAAGAAAAAAAAAAGTTACCATACTAATCCAAACCATTAATTATTCTTTCATGCTGTTATGAAAAGGTGATACCAGATAATCAATTAATCCAAACCATTTATTTGAGTGCATAACTTTTAATGTTTGAAAAAATTCATCGAAATAAGGTATTTGGAATAATTTGTTTCTGAAGTTTTAATTTACATACGAAACTACTTGTGTGTTGATTTTACAGTAACTACAGCTACGTCCGCGGAATTCGCTCTCGATTTATTAAGAAAGAACAAGGAAAATTTCGATATCGTTATCACTAACATAGAAACGGGTGAAATGAATGGTTTTAGGCTATCGGAAATAATCTGTCTTGAAATCGATATACCAGTATTAAGTAAGTACAAATTTGGCTTAACATTATAATACAACTAGCGTTTGTAATGATTATCATTTGCGTGATATGATGAGGTTTTATTTGCAGTGATGTGTCAGGGTAATGACCGCGAAACACTGATGAAATGTTTAGAGCATGGTGCATGTGGTTGTCTAATGAAGCCACCGACACTTAAAGAGATCGAAGATATATGGCACTATGTGTTTAAACACAAGATTAACAAATCTACTTTGAGTAATTTGGATATTCAAAAAAATGAAACCGAAAGAAATTTAAACATGAATGAGGAGGCCAGTGGCCAGACAACAAGGGTTTCTTGGGCGGATCCGGAGTTACATGCAAAGTTTGTTGAAGCGTGTCATAAGTTAGGAGATGGTGAGTATGTTACGGAAAATAAAATATATATGCCATGGCTAATTTTATCAGCTAATTGATCATACCTGTTGCTCAACTCATATTCTTATTTCATCATCTCTCACACGTTGAACAGAAGCTGTTCCGTCAAGAATAGTCTTAGAAATGAATGTCCCAGGACTCACTCGTGAGCAAGTCGCTAGTCATCTTCAGGTGATTTAAATCTTACACTGTGTAAATTGTACATCCGGCCGGAATTGTTTGAGTTGTTGATGTTACTAGTTCCTCTACTATTCCGGTCATTCTCACTGTTTGGCCTTTTTCTTTTGTAGAAATATAGGAAGACAATGAAGATACAGAGCCAAAAACCAGACAACATACCTGCATCCTATGGAACGAGACTCACTTTTAAAAACAGAATGAACAAATACTTATCTGATCTAAAATCTAGTCGTCCAGAAACGAGTCAATTAAGGCATCATGGTGCTCCTAGTAACTCTATCCATCCGTTTGAAAATCCACAACCACATTGTCTTCCTTCTACTCACTTTACTCGTTCAGGTAAGTCGTTGTTCAGTGATATTAAACACTTGCATGCATTTTTTTAGTAATGCAGTACGAGTTGGTAGGGGCGGGTGTTAATTTTGATTGTATCCAGGATGTGCCATCAAGTGATTGTTATATTTACAGGCTATGCTGAACGGACAAATCTGGTTGCTCCAACGGTACTACCAATTTTGGAATCTCAGGGAGTTGATCAGATAACTTGGATGGAAAATCCTCAATCCTTTTTCGAAACTGATAACATTAATTATCACCTGGGTAGTCATAGCTCTGCAGGGGATGAACTAAGTGCAGTAATTAGACCGGTGAGATATTTATCCCCTGTATTATTTTTTTCCTAAGTCTAGAATTGTTTTCCCCTAAATGATTTAATCTTGGGTTTGCAGTATCAACGTCAATGACGCAGTGGGGATCTCTAAAACCTCAACAGGCTACAAAGCAGGTTTTTCAAAGTTATATAGATTTTAGAACCCGTAAAGTTACAGAATAAATGTGGTTCGAATTCGATGTTCACTTATGTAACTTATAAAATCTCACATGCTTTCTTCATGTTTGAGGTTCCCATTCAGAAATACAGCATTAAGAAATTACAGTTTTGGTTCATTTTTTGGCTCCTATTCTTGGATATTTTAGCATGAATGCTATGATTAGTTGGAAGGAAAATTGATTAGCATGCATTTCACAGATTGAGAAGTTCAAAACCTCAGTTTAAATTGAATGCATTGCATGGAAAACACAGTCCACAGAAAATTAAGCAATAAAAAAAGAGTCTACTAGAACTACAGTTACATAAGAAACTACTTACCAATTTGTGATAAGTTCCCTGATTTGAATTGTTCTAAATCGATTTGTTGATGAGACCCATGAAAAAGAATCTAACTTAAAAACTTAAAAACACTGAAAATAAACTTCTTAGCCATTAAAAAGAATCGATTTGGATGGCCACTTGGGCATCAATATCTTTCTTCTTAGCCATTAGTCTTCGGTTTCTCCCCAAACTACGAAAGCAAGAACAAATGCGATTATTCTCCATCTATTTCTATCTCCCCTTCTAAAGTGGCTTAGAACTAGCCTGTTAAGGGACATAATTACTAAATGAAATATAGTCATTGACTGTAACAAGTATGAGCATTATACGAGGACACTCTGGTGTTGAATTCTGTAATTTCTCTCTCCGAAAAAAAATCTCATAGGTTATTTTGTTAATCAGCTTTAGATTTCATATTGCACAATTTGATATCTTAAATGGAGCTCTTAAATGTTTAGTGTTCCTAACAATACCTAACAAGGGTAGTCATTTAAAAATTTTGGAGATTTTTTAAAGTTAACGAGCTTAGAAAGACCCTCCCAAAATCTCTCACCTAACAAGTATCTCAAAATCTCCGTGAATCCAAATGGACCACTATGACCGGTCAGGCTAGTGAAGCACCACGATTGCACGATACAGCATAGCAGGCCAAGTCAGTGTTCAGCTATGTTGGCGCTACACTGGATAGACTATTAAGCTTTAGGATAGTGGGATCCTACATGGCTAGTGAAGCACAAAGTTGGCGCTACAATGTAAGGACATCTGCCAAGTAATGAAGCTTATTGGCAGGCACGATGAAACTTCACTGAAAAAAGGTAAGACATGTCAAGTTGAAAAACGTAACATGCAATGTTAATATTAAGGCATATCTAGGAATTGAGTTGTCCCAAACTCAAGGACGATGCAAGAGTTTAGAATAGGCCAAGAGTTGGTTTTTGCATAAGTCCAAGGCCGGCCAAAGCTTGGACAGTGCATACAAGTTAATAATGTGAGAGTGTGCATTACTATTGTCAAACAAGTTGGCCAAGTGAAGCATATGAAGCATGAGTAACTAGACTGAGCTAAGGAAATAACTAAGATGATTGTAGCGCAAAGTTAGAATTACATTGGCTTAGGCGCCAAGACAACTGCAGTGCCATGTTGTACGTGCATTGGATTAACGCCAAGTTTAGTCTAGCGCAACACCGACACAATATGGCCCAAAATACGGTTGCAAGTTTGTTATTGGATTTACAAGCATGCCATAAAAGCAATACAAAAGGTGAACTATTATGGAGGGAGTTTATAACTGAGCGTAGTTTTCACAACTACTTTGGAACACGTGTTGTAGGTTGTATCGAGTTTGGCCAACATGCACAGTTATTAGCGATTAGAAAACTACTCTATGGGACACATGGCTGTTCCACGCGTGTGATTATAAGTTTTCTTTTGCCTCTTATAATCAAGTTAGAAATCATATTATGAGAATCTTTTAGTCCAAGATTCCCGCACCGCATAAATTTGCATTATCCATACATCAAAGCGGACATTATAAGACCTAAAAATCTAAACATAAGCACCCTCCCAATACTCCAAAATCCTAATTGAACTTATGTTCATTTAAAGGTTATTCAGTATATGGCGTCGGTCCTGATATTTTCTTTAAAGAAAAAAAAACTAATAATAATGAATCAAAACAAATGTGATTATAATACATCGTTTAAGTAATTGATGGTGAAATGAAGTTCTGAATTTGAAAAATGCCAGCACCAAAATTTTTTTTTTTTTTTTTTAATTTACATCAGGATGCATCCAGTTTCACCCTCCCTATTTTTTAAGTTTAAGCCAGGATGAATCCAGGTTCATTTTTGCTATTTTTTGGTGTCCATTTCACCCATACTAATTTTTACTCGTCTATTAAAACCATGTTTTAAAAATATTTGGGAAATTGACTCAATTTCTCTTTATATAAGAGTCTGTAAAACCGTCTTTGGCATTGCTCTGGACCACACCCCGACATCTGAGAGCAAGTCAAACCATACTTGAAATGCAAAAGGGCAGTTAAGAATAGTATATACTCCCTATGTTCTACTTTAGATGATGTTTTAAGAGTTTTCAAAGGAGATTAATAAATAGAAAGAGATATGAAAATTTTCATCTACGCCCTTGAGAATCCAAATAACCCAAATTCTTATATTTCCAAAAAAAAAAATATTAGTGAATTTATGGTAGTTTTGTGAGAGAATAAGATAACCATCAGTTAATGTGGAACAAAAAAATTACCCTAAACACTCATCTAATTAGAATTAGTGTATTTTTGGTAGTTTTGTGGGAAAATATGATAACCATCAACCAATGTGGAACAAAAAAATTACCCTAAACACTCATCTAAACTTGAATTGAGGGAGTATGATGGATTGTTTCTATAGTAAAATGGAACGGCACCCGCGCGGCCGCACCCAATTCTTACTGAGCAGTAAGAAAAAAAAATGATAATAATTGAACCACCGAGAATCCAAGTAAATAAGAAGTCAGTTTCCAAGTTTTGTTGGTAATAAGTTAACAAAATACATTGTATTTGAAAACCATAATCACAAAAAGCAGCAACACGTTCGAAATTCATAACTACACACCAAAGGGGGAATTTTTAGCTGTTTCTTTCCATTCCCGGCCCAGATATATTAACATTCAAAACGTTTCTTCCCGTTTGTTTGTTTTACAGCTAAGAGAAATAAAAAGAATTTAATTATGGATTTGTTTCTTAATATACCTCTTCTTCCTCCTCCTCAACATCCAAAGCACAAAGAATTTGGGCATCACAAGATTTCCTATAAAAACTTCTATAAACAATAGCACTTCAAAGTAGTGGAGAAGTTTTTCTTTACGTTCAGAGATTATTAATGGAGTCTATCAGTTATATGTTTCCTCAAGGTTTACGTGTTTTGGTAGTTGATGAAAGCTTCGTTTGTTTGAAAAATATAGAGATATTACTCAAAGAATGTCGTTACCAAGGTATGTTTTCTTACCTTTTTTATGGTTTATTAATCTTTCATTTTGTTACGAAAAAGTGATCCTAGATTCCTAGATAATCAATTAATCCAAGCCATTTCTTTGAGTACATAACTTTCTAATGTTTTGAAAAAAGTCATCGAAATGAAGTATTTGGAATAGTTTGGGTAGTTTTAATTTACTACGTTTGTGTTGATTTTACAGTAACTGCAGCTACGTCCGCCGAATTTGCTCTCGATGTGTTAAGAAAGAACAAGGAAAATTTCGATATCGTTATCACCGACACAGAGACGGGTGAAATGAATGGTTTTAGGCTATTGGAAATAATCTGTCTTGAAATGGATATACCTGTATTAAGTAAGTACAAATTTTGCTTAACATTATAATACAACTAGCGTTTGTAATGATTATCATTTGCGTGATACGATGAGGTTTTATTTGCAGTGATGTGTAAGGGTAACGACCGCGAAACACTGATGAAATGTATAGATCATGGCGCATGTGGTTGTCTAATGAAGCCACCGATACCGAAAGACATTCAAACTATATGGCACTATGTGCTTAAACACAAGATTAACAAATCTACTTTGAGTAATTTGGATATTCAAAAAAATGAAACCGAAAGAAACTGTAACAGGAATGAGGAAGCCAGTGGCCAGAGAACAAGGGTTTCTTGGGCGGATCCAGAGTTACATACAAAGTTTGTTGAAGCGTATCATAAGTTAGGAGATGGTGAGTATGCTACGAAAAATAATATATGCCATAGCCAATATTTTCAGTTAATTGATTATACCATCACCAGCCGTAGCTTAAATGGTATTTGTATTTTCATCATCTCTCATACTATCTAGTTTTGTTGTTGAACAGAAGCTATTCCATCAAGAATAATATTGGAAATGAATGTCCCAGGACTCACTCGTCTGCAAGTTGCTAGTCATCTTCAGGTGATATTTTGATATTACACAAAATTGGTCAAAAAGACCAAAATCAACAATTCCTGGGTGAAAAAGACACTTAGGTTTTGATACTGTTTAAATAGCCAAAAATTAAAAAGATACTGTTTAAATGGACAAAAATTTAAAAATAGGCAGGATGTAACCAGTTTCATCATGTCCATTTTCAAATATTTTTTTTTTATTTTTATTTTACACAGGATGCATCCAGTTTCATCCTTGAATCCAGTTTCATCCTTGCTATTTTTTTTTTGGCTATTTCACCCGTACTTTTTTTTACTTGTCCATTTGAACCGTGTTTTAAATTGTTTTGGACAAATGACCCATTTTCTATTGATATTACAAGTTCACAATTATATTCGGTCATTCTCAACATTTGGTCTTTTCATTTGTAGAGATATAGGATGATATTGGGGGAACAGAGCCAAAAATCTGAGAGCATCACTACATCCATTGAAATGAGTGGACATCTGACGAATAGATCTCTTCGTAATCTTGAATTTAAAAATCGAATGGATTACCTTTCTAGGCTTAAATCTTATCATTCGGGAATGAGTCAATCAACAAGTCATGATGGTGTAACTCCTAATGCCTCGATCCATTCAATTATAAATCCACAACCACAATTTCTTCCTTCAACTCAAAGATATACTTCACAGTTTTTGTCAGCTCCTGGTGATTATAATTCCGCTGATGATGATCTCAGTGCAGTAAACAGACCGGTGAGATATCTTTTCCATTCCTTTATTTTTGACTATCGAGTTGTACAATAGTTTTCTCTTAAGTGGATTCAATGGTATTTTAAAGATCGAATTACAATCTTTATATCAGTTGCAACTTTGATAATAAATTAACTTATTCTGAAAGATCTACGTTTGGATTTTCAGTTTCGACGGTGATAATGCAGTGCGGATCTCCAACACCTCAACAGGCTACAAAGCAGCTTTCACAATGAAACTGTTATCCCCACAGTTGGATATTACTTGAGCAAAGATTTTAAGAATTGTTTTCGTGTTGTGTTGTGTTGAAATGAGCAATGAAAAGCTACATTAAGTTTCATATTAATGTTCAACTTGCATTAGTTTGCTGATGTTTGTTTAGGTAATTCAGAAATTATAGTTTTCATTTAGTTGGAGAATCATATGATGTTTGTTGAGGGAATTCAGAAATTACAATTTTCATTTAGTTAGAGAATCATATGATGTTTGTTGAGGTAATTCGGAAATTGTAGTTTTGATTTTGTTGGAGAATTATTATTTTGATGTTTGTTGAGGTAATTCAAAGATTACAGTTTTTATTTGAGAATTAGAGAATCTTTTTTTTTTTTTTTTTTTTTTTTTTCGGAAAAGAGGATAACCTCAGTAAATATATTGATACTGCCGATTTAAGGTATTAGAAACCTTACTGAGATTTTTCAAGATATTAACATATTCATACAAGTTTTAGCATCTCCACCAATTTTTGACTAACGATTCCATCCCTTCGGATTTAAGAACATCTTCATAGCTAGGACTTTCTCTCTCCCAAAGAAGAGGATCAAACATCTCGGACGAAACTAGTTTCGTAAACAAAACCAATATTTGTCAAGGCACAAGGCAATGACGAGATTAGATCCAACCCAATGTTTTTTACAACATCTAGATTACATGTCCTACTGAACAATAACAGACTAACGGTAGCCTAGATAGTAATCAAAGTAGTAATGGTGGTATGAATTCATGATTTCAAACTACCAGTCTCTATTGTTGGAAGTTAGGATCAATCGAGACTGTTGGAGCAGCAACAAAGTTTGGAAACCAAGTTTTACTTGGTTGTTACATTTTAGAGTCTGTCTAGAATGTTCTGGAAGTTTGCAAAGCTATACTTGGAAGCTACGTCTGTTCTTTTATTTAGTAGTTTGATTGTCTAGAAAGTTACTTATTTTTTGAATTCTGATTGCCTTTGAACTAGTATAAATAGGCTATATGCCTTGACAGTCTTGTATGCGCATCTGAAGAGTTTATTGGTTATTAATAGATTCTTGTTTGGAAAAGTTCATTGTGTGTTCTTCTATTCTTTTAGTTTATCTTCTTGTCAGATCCTACATCTGGCATCAAGAGCTAAAAGATCCTAGGACTGTGAGAAAGAAGTTACAGGGAAGATGGCATCCAGTTCAAGCTCAATAAAGGTTCCAGTATTTGAAGGGAAGGATTTTGATCATTGGAGAATTCAAATGAAGAACATATTCAAATACCAAGAGGAATGTGATATTGTTGACACCGGTTATGTTGAACCTGAAGCGAATGTAGCTTCAACTCCTGAGCAAACATCAGCTTTACAAGAAAATAGGAAAAAGAATGCGAAAGCTACCTATATTCTTCATCAAGGAGTGCATGAATCTCTTTCGATACAATTGTGTACATCAGTGAAGCCAATAAGGCATGGGATGCTTTGAAAACATATTACAAAGGGTTTGACAAAGTAAAGAAGGTACGACTACAAACCTTAAGAAGAAAATATGAGTTATTACAGATGGAATCTTCGAGAGAAAGTGTCGATTTTTTCTCAAGAAAATTAAGTGTATTTAATGAGATGAAATCTAGTGGAGACACTATATAAGATGCTACAATTGTGGAGAAGATTCTACGAAGGTTACCAGAGACTTTTGAAGTAAAAGTAACTGCAATAGAAGAATGCAATTCAGCGGCAACTATGAGTTTAGATGAAATATTAGGTTCATTGCAAGCCTATGATCAGAGGAAGACAAAGAATATGCTTAAGAAACCAGCTGAGGAAGCTCTTCAGAGTCATATTAACTGGAGTAATGGTCAATCATCAAACTCATATAGAAGACCAAAAAGAAATTTTGACATAAGCAAGGTACGTTGTTATAACTGTAGAAATTTAGGTCACTTTAAAAGAGAGTGTCTTGAAAAGAAGGTTGAAACGCGGAGTAATGCAAACTTTGTTGAAAAAGAACAAGAAGATTCTGAAGTTATTTTACTAGCTTGTTTTACTGCTCAAGAACACAACAAAAATAAGTGGTATCTGGATACTGGGTGCAGTAACCATATGTGTGGAATGAAAGAGCTATTTTTGGATTTAGATGAATCAGTAACCACAAATGTTAAATTTGGGAACAATGAGACAGTTCCTGTAATGGGAAAAGGGAAGATTGGTATTATTCTCAAGAATGGAGCTTATTCATATATCTTAAATGTTTATTATGTTCTTGGTCTACATCAAAATCTACTTAGTATGGGGCAATTAGTAGAAAGAGGTTATAGTATGAATATCTTAGATGGAGTTTGCTCAATTCGTGATAAAAAAAAAAAAGAAAACTGATTGCAAAGGTGAATATGACCAATAATAGGTTATTTTACTTGAATATACAATATCAAAAGAAGATATGCTATAATTCAGAAGTACAAGAAAGTTCAGCAGCACTACAAGAAAATTCATCAACACAGGATGATACTTGGTTATGGCATATGAGATTATGACATGTCAATTTTAACAGTTTGCAATTATTATCAAAAAACGAGATGGTTTCAGGTCTACCAGCTATAGATTATCCTGAGAAGAAGTGTGAAAGTTGCATATTTGGTAAACAACACAGAAAACCTTTTCCTGTGGGGAAAGCAATAACAGCAAGGCAACCTCTTGAGTTAAGTTAATTCATTCTTATCTTTGTGGTCCTATGGAAGAAATTTCACGTGGAGGAAATAGATATTTCATCACATTCATTGATGATTTTAGTAGAAAAACATGGGTTTATCTACTAAAGCAAAAAAGTGAAGCTGCTAATGCTTTTAAGAATTTTAAAATATTTGTTGAGAAACAAAGTGGAAAGCAAATCAAGATTTTACGTACTGATAAAGGAACTGAATACACTGTGAATGACAGGTTTCTACACTGTAAATGACAGGTTTCTAGAAGACTATAGCATTCAACATCAAATGACGGTAAGATACACTCCACAACAAAACGGTGTAGTAGAAAGAAAAAATAGAACTATAGTAGAGATGATTCGTACAATGAGAAGAGCTAAAAATTTACCAAAAGAGTTCTGGGGAGAAGCTGTATCTTGTGCAGCTTATTTGTTGAATAGATGTCCTACCAGATGTCTACTAGACAAAACTCCAGAAAAGGCTTTGACAAGAAGAAGACCTAGTGTTAGACATGTTAAGGTGTTTGGGTGCATAGCATATGCACACATACCAACAGAAATTCGAAAGAAAATGGACAACAAGAGTGAAAAATGTATCTTTGTTGGATACAGTGTTGCTACAAAGGGTTATAAGCTGTTGTTTATGGGTAAAAATCGTTTCTGCTGATTTCAGTAATTTCGGTGGGTGAGTGAGAAACTGGTTCAAACCTTAAACAAATGTGCTGCACGTGAGCACTTTATAGATTCGAGAGATCAATCTGTACAAGTCCGGCCTAAACCAAGAAATGGCCGTTCCCGGACT
Source organism: Papaver armeniacum (assembly GCA_023531295.1). Taxonomy (NCBI): domain Eukaryota; kingdom Viridiplantae; phylum Streptophyta; class Magnoliopsida; order Ranunculales; family Papaveraceae; genus Papaver; species Papaver armeniacum. The sequence continues at coordinate 204,101 of JAJJWW010013427.1, forward strand.
TGCTTCGGTCACAAAGTGGAGGAGAAGGGTTGATTTGGGGAGGAAGCAAAGAAAGGTGTTGAGGAGAGTAGTATCTCGACTTGTATCGAGAAAGTGAAAGCTTAGGAAGCTTGCAAGAGATGAAAGCTTTTTTTAAGAGAGCTTGCAAAGTTGCCTTTACGAGAGTGTAAGTGTAGTATATTTCTCCGACCGAGACTTGTTGTCCGGTGGAAATAGGTAAGACCTATTTATACAAGTCGAGATTGAAACGTACCCTGGTCTCATGAAGGAAGAGAGTAAAGGGTGAGATAATGGGAGGAGGTGGTAACCGCATGGTGTTAATGGGTGAAAACGTTTTCACCATTATTTCCTCATTTATTTGACCGCTTTATTCCTTTTCACGCTTTCTTAATGTGAGCGTAGTGTACGCTGTAAGCTGTGACCGCCAAACCAAAGCCCTGGAAAGCATCCCCCAGTTTGTGTTGATATCTCGTTGGTTGCACCTTGAGTGCAAGTGGCGCTGCTAGTGGCGCGTGTGGCATGTGCCATTGGCATGTGCGGAATGCCCTTGTTGCGGGTTGTACTTCGAGCGCAAGAGATAATGCCAAAGCTGCTAGTGGCGTGTGTGGCATGCGCCAATGGTATGTGCGGAATGCCTTGGTGGTAGGTTGAATGTTGAGAGTAAGTGGCAATGCCAGAGCTGCTAGTGGCATGTGTCAATGGCATGTGCGGAATGCCTTGGTGGTAGGTTGCACGGTTTGCAAGTTAGGCTACCGGCGTGTGTGTTTGGCATGTGCCGGTGGCATGTGCGGAATGCCTTGGTGGTAGGTTGCACGGTTTGCAAGTTAGGCTACCGGCGTGTGTGTTTGGCATGTGCCAATGGCATGTGCGGAATGCCTTGATGGTAGGTTGCACGGTTTGCAAGTTAGGCTACCGGCGTGTGTGTTTGGCATGTGCCAATGGCACGTACGGCCATGTTGACCTAGTTGCAAGTCTTGCAAGCCTAGGGCGCTATATTTGGCGTGTGCCAATGGCATAGCGGCTTGGAATATGGCTTGCGGCACGTGTTGGCATGTGCCAATGGCATGTGCGGCCATGTTGACCTAGTTGCAAGTTTTGCAAGCCTAGGGCGCTATATTTGGCGTGTGCCAATGGCATGGCGACTTGGAATATGGCTTGCGGCACGTATTGGCATGTGCCAATGGCATGTGCGGCCATGTTGACCTAGTTGCAAGTCTTGCAAGCCTAGGGCGCTATATTTGGTGTGTGCCAATGGCATAGCGACTTGGAATATGGCTTGCGGCACACATTGGCATGTGCCAATGGCATGTGCGATGGCCATGTTGACCTAGTTGCAAGTCTTGCAAGCCTAGGGCGTTATATTTGGCGTGTGCCAATGGCATAACGACTTGGAATATGGCTTGCGGCACGCATTGGCATGTGCCAATGGCATGTGCGGCCATGTTGACCTAGTTGCAAGTCTTGCAAGCCTAGGGCGCTATATTTGGCGTGTGCCAATGGCATAGCGACTTGGAATATGGCTTGCGGCACGTATTGGCATGTGCCTATGGCATGTGCGGCCATGTTGACCTAGTTGCAAGTCTTGCAAGCCTAGGGCGCTATATTTGGCGTGTGCCAATGGCATAGCGACTTGGAATATGGCATTGTTGTCAATGATGCGCAGAGTGCGGCTTGGTTTGGCATGGTTGCCATGGTGCGCAAAGTGCGGCTTGGTTTGGCATTGTTGCCAATGATGCTCAGAGTGCGGCTTGGTTTGGCATTGTTGCCAATGATGCGCAGAGAGTGCGGCTTGGTTTGGCATTGTTTCCATGATGCGCAGAGTGCGGCTTGGTTTGGCATGGTTGCCATGGTGCGCAGAGAGCGGCTTGGTTTTTGGCATTCTTGCCATGGTGCGCAGAGTGAGTGCGGCTTGGTTTGGCATGGTTGCCATGGTGCGCGAGAGTGCGGCTTGGTTTGGCATTCTTTGCCATGGTGCGCAGAGTGCGGCTTGGTTTGGCATGGTTGCCATGGTGCGCAGAGTGCGGTTTGGTTTGGCATTGTTTGCCATGGTGCGCAGAGTGCGGCTTGGTTTGGCATTTCTGCCATGGTGCGCAGAGTGCGGCTTGGTTTTGGAATTAGGGTTCGTGTTGAAAACCCTAATCTGGGTATATTGAAAAAAATACCCCTATTAATTATTTACACACGAGTTAAATGCTCTTAGTTAATGTGTTGTGGGTAACACTAGGTCATGGGGTTTCACGATTTTACCCCTTGTCTAAAAACCACCATCAACATTAAGTCCCCGCTTAGCTCGGAACAGGGGGGGCTTTGTTGCGAGGTAAGCATAAGATGGTGACAAACTATTAATGAAACTAGTAAAGAAAATTGAAAGAGGCTTGTCGACCTTTTATAAATAGGATTTGGAATCCTTGCCTCGGTAGTTTTGCACAAATCGGGAGGTCGGCATAATTGGTGGGCTTGATGCGGCAAGGCAACGTTGGGAAGTTGGCGTGAGTTGGGAACCGAGTTGGCTAGTTTGGTGGGACCGGCGCAAAGTGTAGAAGCCGTGTGTGCTTGCAGTCGGTGCAATTGGTGGGGCGTGCGGCTTGGACGATGTTGGGAAGTTGGCGTGAGTTGGGAAACTGAGTTGGCTAGCTGGTGGGACCGGCGCGAAGTGTAGAAGCCGTGCGTGCTTGCAGGCGTGACTTGGGCGGCATTGAGAAGTCGCAATTGGTGGGGCCGGTCCAATTTGGAAACCATGCTTGCAGGCGTGACTTGGGCGGCATTGGGAGGTCGCACTCATTGCGGGCCCGTTTCTTACATGCGTGATTTTGGTAAAAGGGAAATCCTTCCCTATTTCAAAGTCTTTCATGCCTATATATATATATAAAGCCCCTTTTTCCCCATTCTGCGCTTTATTCTTTCATCTTTTCATACTAGCGGCAAAGAGAAAGAGAAGTACTTCTTTTGTTTCCCTTTTTATGTAGGTGTAAACCCTAAGAGTGGACATTTAGATATTGCGCATATAATTTCTTGGCGTGTCTTTTGTAGAAAATATTGTATGTATGCGCCCAAGGGAAATATTGCATATATTATTCGAACCCGTAGGAAAGTGCTCCATATATAATTTTGAACCAGAAGAAGGATATTGCGAGACGCACTTGAGCCGTATAAAATACTGCGTATAATTCGAACCACGAAGAAAATATCTGCGTGTCCGGTTTCGAACCCGTAGAGAATACTGTATATGAATCCCGAAGAAGAATACGGTATATGTGCTTCATATGACTTCGAACTCGTAGGAAATATCGCATATATGAATTTTCGGTCCTGAAAGAAATAATGCGCGTGCAATTTTTGAACCCGTAGAAAATGCTCCATATATAATTTTGAACCCGAAGAATGATACTGCGGACGCACTTGAGCCCGTATAAAATACTGCGTATATAATTTGAAACCTGAAGAAAATACTGCGTGTGTATTTTTGAACCCTGGAGAAAATATTTGCGTGTGTATTTTTGAACCACGAAGAAAATCTTTGCGTGTGTATTTTTGAACCACGAATAAAATATTCTGCGTGTGCAGTTTTGAGCCAGTAAAGAATACGCCCTTTCTCTCTTTTTTTTTTTTTTGTATTTCAGGTTTTCCTTTGTTGGGCGCGGTTATGTGTCAGGGAGATAATTTCGCCTTTCTTCGTTTGTTTTGTGCAGACATCTTATTACCAAATTGTTATGAAGGAATTCGATAAGATGTTACCTGAACCAAATTTCACTTCGTCGAAAGATGCTCATAATTCCAAGCCGAACATAGATGATGAATTCTTCACTAGAGCCCTCGCCCCTGCTCAAAAGAATCACCCGGGTTTCGTGCCGATTTTGCTAACCGGGTGGTGAGGATGACGGGGAAGACACGTTCGGTTCGCCCCAGAGAGCACCATTCGGTTCTGTCTTCATAAAGGGGTATATTCCTCTTCCAACATTGACTTCAGGATGTGTCAAAGTCCATTGCGTTCTTTTGACAGATGGGTTGAGTTCATGGTGAGCGATGAGCGTATAAATACCAACTTGACTCGAGCGCGGATCATTGATGCTGTCAAGACTTGAAGAAATCTCCAGATTAGGAAGGACATCCCGGGCTTGGTTGCTTTCATCTTGAGATGGTGTTCGGACACCCATACAATCATTTGTAGATGGGGTGAGATAACTTTCTCCTTGGAGAGTGTGGCTCTCTTCTTGTCAATCTTCCGTGAATCGGGAACCTTAGAATCCAATTATTCGAAAGTGAGGTGAAGATGCGGGATGACCTGGGCCGCTAAGTTGGGGGATTTTGCTCGGAAAGACTCCATTGCGAAGTCGAAGGATTCTCGCCGGAAAAGAGGATGAAAGGTGCCCTTACGGTTGGTGGATATCTCAATGGTTTTAGGACGAGTTGGAGCCGAACAAAAGCGGTGATCTTCACGTCGCAAAGCATTTTGGCTCTCTCGGTTATCCAGAGACATTTTTGATAATGATTCCCGCAAGAAAGGAATAAGACCAGAGCTGTTAGAGATCATTTGTGAAGTTGGCAAAGGGTGAAGTTCTTCCCATTGGCAAGCTGTTCCTTGGTTCCCCGTATGTGCATCTGGATCACCTAGTTGCGAACATGCAAGTTTCGAATGGTTTCATGAAAGTGGATTCATATGTGCACGTTGCTTTTCGCAAGTCTGGCTATGGGAGCACTTCGAGAAGTATGATCCAAAGCCATTTTGCCTTCGCTTCCCATAAGTTGGGGGGCTCTCGAATTCTTCGATGGGTGAACAGGCGTCCAAGAGTTGGCGTGAGCTTGGTTAGTTTTCTTGATAGGTTGCATGAAATCAACTTTCGTCCATGGGGGCCGATCCATAAGTCAGTGATTCAAATGGACACCTTTTCTTCTGCTCCGCTCACGTCTTTGTCTTCCGATGACGATTTGAGTGCTGGTGAAAACCTGTTCATTCAGAGCTGCCTCGCTTGTTATATACCGTCTTTCTTCGTGGGATCTTTCCAGATAGCCGCTTATAATATTGACCGTCTTTGCTCGTCATATGGGTTTCGATCAAGGGGTGCCTCTTGTTTACCGGCCGGTGATCCCTAAAGATTCATTGCGTGTCGCCCTTGACGCTTCAGTGTCCTTAAGCCGGGTATCCGTCTTTCCTTCTTTCAAATGGGAAGAGTAACTTCGACGACCTTCGGCTATAATGAGTTTTGGTGCAACGAGTTTACTATGATCCGAGATTTTGTGAATAACGTGGTGGAAAACGTTCGTTGCAAACCTTCCCCAGTTCTGAAGGAGTATCCAATGTTGAGAGATCCCAAGCAAAATTTGCCTAGCAATTCGGAAAGTCCCCAGGCCAAGGAACGGAGAACGAAGAACCGTGCTGGCGGGTTCCGGACGGTTTCACAAGATCCTCCCACGGCTCTTGTGTCTTTCAGTTCTTCCAATAACCAGGTATGTGTCGCCTCTTCATTGGTTTGTCTCAAAACACATAAATTTCGGCTGAGAATATGTGTCTTGTTTCCTCTAGGGCTTCGGTAGTGTTAATGCTTTCGCTGCCCTTGTACGTTGCCAGGAGACGGCAGTTTCTTCAAGGAATTCCGGCGACACTGAGCCTACTCATAGCGGTGATGAGTCAGAGAAGAAGAAAGTTCAACAAGCGAGAGTAATTCCTCCGCAAAGACCTTGGTTCTTCTTCTGGGAAGTGGTTCGGTGAGTTTCGCGCTTCTTTTCTTTCTTCTTCTTTTGTTTCTTCTTTTGAAAAATGTTTAACTCAAGTTTGCGGGAGGAATCCGGTTCGGAGGACGATTCGGGGTGGAGTCACACGGAAACTTGCCTTTGGTGACCACCGTCGGTGACTTCGGAGATGGGAGTTAGCCAATTGCCGAGGCACGAGGCGTGGTTCAAACGGTGGATGATTTCTCGATGGTTGTTGCCGTAGACATGGAAGAAGACCCTTTGCGAGTCGTGAGGCCACTTGCGAGCGCCATTTTGATCCCCTGTACTTGGTTCCTTATCCAGGTCATGTCTTTGGTTGGCGGCTTCAGCGTGCGGCTAAGCATGAGGCGTTGTACACCGTAATCCGGGAGAAGCACGGACATATGGCTACAAACAAGAAAGTTACTAGTCGATTTGCGCTGGTTAAGCGTGTGGAAGAGGCTTTATCTTCCATTGAGGATATGCGTGAGGTAACTTGGTCACACCGTTTCTCGAAGACGTTATTGCCGACCGGGAGCACCATCGCGACGTGTGCGTATAAAAGGAGTTTAATACTTCGTGGTTTGTCGAAGGCCTTGCCGAGATCCAAAAGTTGAAAGATGCAGCAATCGAAAGCCTTTCCGCCGTGGAGATTGCACGACAGGAGATGGAAATCGAAAAGCTTTCGAAGATGTTGACTATGAAGAGAGCGTCTCTTGAGGACGCAAAGTTGACTTTTTCCAAGAAGAGCAGACTTCTGTTGGACGATTTTCCTTGAACGTTTTTCTGTTAAACTTTCATTTAGGTTTTTTTTTTTTTGAAAGACATATTGGATGTCTGGTTCAAAACTTGACCTTTGATAGACAGCTGGTAGCTTTTTAGGGTATTGGATTATTTCTGGGATGAATGGTTTTGGTAATATGACTCTGATTATGTTTTGGGAAAAGAATATTGCTTTTATGAAAGTGTGTGCTAGCAATAGGCACAAGACTCGGTAGCATGACGGTTTTACTAAAAACCTAAAAATAGATTGTATATCTTGCCCGGTCTGAATTTACTCACTTCATAGGTTTTGCGAACACGCCCCTCTCTATGTAAAAGGCGGTTTTGATGGCGGTTTCTTTGGTAGCATCGCCAACAAGTCCCCAATCCCGGGTAGCATCTTTGGCGATTGAGTAATATCATCTTCAATCAAGTCCCCGAGTTTTCTTGTGTAGCTTTTACAACTAGTAGGGTCGTCGGGTAGTTGAGTCGGATTGAGTCGCCTTCTCCTACCATCTCGACATCTGGGTCGAAGAACGAGATCGACAATCTGATATTGTAGCCGATAGATCAATCCTCCCGCCGTGGTCGCCAATTGTTTATGGGTAAAAATCGTTTCTGCCGATTTCGGTAAATTCGGTAGGTGAGTGAGAAACGGTTCAAACCCTAAACAAATGTCTTTGCACGTGAGCACTTTATAGATTCGAGAGATCGATACTGCACAAGTCCGTCCTAAACCAAGAAATGGCCGTTCCAGACTTGCTTCGGTCACAAAGTGGAGGAGAAGGGTTGATTTGGGGAGGGAAGCAAAGAAAGGTGTTGAGGAGAGTAGTATCTCGACTTGTATCAGAAAGTGAAAGCTTAGGAAGCTTGCAAGAGATGAAAGCTTTTTTAAGAGAGCTTGCAAAGTTGCCTTTCTGAGAGTGTAAGTGTAGTATATTTCTCCTGACCGAGACTTGTTGTCGGGGTGGAAATAGGCAAGACCTATTTATACAAGTCGAGATTGAAACGTACCACTGGTCTCGGGAAGGAAGAGAGTAAAGGGTGAGATAATGGGAGGAGGTGGTAACCGCATGGTGTTAATGGGTGAAACCGTTTTCACCATTTTTCCTCATTTATTTGACCGCTTTATTCCTTTTCACGCTTTCTTAATGTGAGCGTAGTGTACGCCGCAAGCTGTGGACCGCCAAACCAAAACCCGGGAAAGCATCCCCAGGTTTTGTGTTGATATCTCGTTGGTTGCACCTTGAGTGCAAGTGGCGCCGTTTAGTGGCGCGTGTGGCATGTGCCATTGGCATGTGCGGAATGCCCTTGTTGCGGGTTGTACTTCGAGCGCAAGTGAAAATGCCAGAGCTTCTAGTGGTGTGCGTGGCATGTGCCAATGGTATGTGCGGAATGCCTTGGTGGTAGGTTGAATGTTGAGAGTAAGTGGCAATGCCGGAGATGCTAGTGGCGTGCGTGACATGTGTCAATGGCATGTGCGAATGCCTTGGTGGTAGGTTGCACGGTTTGCAAGTTAGGATACCCGGCGTGTGTGTTTGGCATGTGCCAATGGCATGTGCGGAATGCCTTGGTGGTAGGTTGCACGGTTTGCAAGTTAGGCTACCGGCGTGTGTGTTTGGCATGTGCCAATGGCATGTGCGGAATGCCTTGATGGTAGGTTGCACGGTTTGCAAGTTAGGCTACCGGCGTGTGTGTTTGGCATGTGCCAATGGCACGTACGGCCATGTTGACCTAGTTGCAAGTCTTGCAAGCCTAGGGCGCTATATTTGGCGTGTGCCAATGGCATAGCGGCTTGGAATATGGCTTGCGGCACGTCTTGGCATGTGCCAATGGCATGTGCGTCCATGTTGACCTAGTTGCAAGTCTTGCAAGCCTAGGGCGCTATATTTGGCGTGTGCCAATGGCATAGCGACTTGGAATATGGCTTGCGGCACGTATTGGCATGTGCCAATGGCATGTGCGGCCATGTTGACCTAGTTGCAAGTCTTGCAAGCCTAGGGCGCTATATTTGGCGTGTGCCAATGGCATAGCGACTTGGAATATGGCTTGCGGCACGTATTGGCATGTGCCAATGGCATGTGCGGCCATGTTGACCTAGTTGCAAGACTTGCAACTAGGTCTTTATATTTGGCGTGTGCAATGGCATGCGACTTGGAATATGGCATGCACGCATTGGCATGTGCCAATGGCATGTGCGGCCATGTTGACCTAGTTGCAAGTCTTGCAAGCCTAGGGCGCTATATTTGGCGTGTGCCAATGGCATAGCGACTTGGAATATGGCTTGCGGCACGTATTGGCATGTGCCAATGGCATGTGCCAATGGCATGTGCGGCCATGTTGACCTAGTTGCAAGTCTTGCAAGCCTAGGGCGCTATATTTGGCGTGTGCCAATGGCATAGCGACTTGGAATATGGCTTGCGGCACGTATTGGCATGTGCCAATGGCACGTGTGGCCACGTTGACCTAGTTGCAAGTCTTGCAAGCCTAGGGCGCTATATTTGGCGTGTGCCAAAGGCATAGCGGCTTGGAGATTTGGCATTGTTGCCATGGTGTGCGATGATGCGGCTTGGTTTGGCATTGTTGTCAATGATGCGCGAGTGCGGCTTGGTTTGGCATGGTTGCCATGGTGCGCGAGTGCGGCTTGGTTTGGCATTGTTGCCAATGATGCGCGAGTGCGGGTTGGTTTGGCATTGTTGCCAATGATCGCAGAGTGCGGCTTGGTTTGGCATTGTTGCCATGATGCGCAGAAGTGCGGCTTGGTTTGGCATGGTTGCCATGGTGCATGGTGCGCAGAGTGCGGCTTGGTTTGCGGCTGCAGAGTGCGGCTTGGTTTGGCATTTGCTGCCATGGTGTGCAGTGCGGTTTGGTTTGGCATTGTGCGGCTTGTAACACCCGTGTTTTTAGTTTGCTAAAAGCATTTGATGAAGCTTCATGCCATGGGTAGGGCGCAAAAATGGCGTATTATGTTTGGCATTTGGCCAAGGGACAATATTGCGGCATTAGGTTTAGCATTCTTCGCCATGGTGCGCAGAGAATGCGGCTTTGTTTGGCATGGTTGCCATGGTGCGCATGAATAGTGAAGCAGAGTGCGGTTTGGTTTGGCATTACCAAGTAAGCTTGCCATGGTGCCTAAGGCTCATTTATAGTTGCGGCTTGGTTTGGCATTCCGATAATGCCATGGCATCTTGGAGGAATGGCCTATACGAACCAGCCATTACCGTTTTTGCGGCTTGGTTTTGGAATTAGGGTTCGTGTGTTGAAAAACCTAATAAGCTTGGTAGTATTTTGACTTGAAAAAAAATATGCTCATACTTCCTATCAAGTTAATTATTTACATGGCAAAGGCTTGGTGAGTTAAATGCTCTTAGTTAATGTGTTGTGGGTAACACTAGGTCATGGGGTTTCACGATTTTACCCCTTGTCTAAAAACCACCATCAACAGCTGTATAATCCCAAGACAGGAAATATGATCATTGGTCGATATGTTATTTTTGATGAATCAAGTCAGTGGAACTGGAATTCAACAGAGGAAAATATTGTTTCTAAAGAGCAAGATATTATAACATTACAAGATAATGTTACGAAGATATTATTCCAACTACTATGGAGACTAGAACACAACAAGAAGAAGTAACGTCATGACCTGTGCGTAATTGTGTTGCACCAAGATGACTTGAAGATTATGTAGTGACAAGAGATGATGAACATACATATGAAGATCTTATTAACTTTGCTTTCTTTGGAGATAGTGATCCAATTAATTTTGAAGAAGCATCTCAAACTAAGGGATGGAGATAAGCAATAGATAATGAAATTCAAGCAATTGAAAAGAATGAAACTTGGAAACTCACTGCACTTCCGCATGGTAAGAAAGCCATTGGAGTTAAATGGGTCTACAAGACAAAGTATAGACCTAATGGTGATATTGATCGTCTTAAAGCTAGAATCGTTGCAAAGGGTTACAAACAACAATCAGGAATTGATTATTTTGAAGTCTTTGCTCCTGTTGCAAGACTTAATACTGTGAGATTATTAATTGCAATAGCTGCGCAACACAAGTTCAAAATTTATCAAATGGATATGAAATCTGTATTTCTGAATGGTGTGCTTGAAGAAGAAGTGTGTGTTGAGAAACCTGATGGATATATAAAAGAATGGGAAGAAAATCATGCATACAAGCTACACAAAGCCTTGTATGGATTGAAGCAAGCACCACGTGCTTGGTATACACGGATTGATACATACTTCATCAATAGTGTCTTTGAAAAGTGTCCATATGAACATACACTTTATATGAATATTGATTCTCAAGGTAATATGATTAGTGTGTGCCTATATGTTGATGATCTTATATTCATGGGCAAGAACATGGTAATGATCAATGAATTTAGAGAGGCCATAATAAAAGAATTTGAGATGACTGATCTTGGCTTAATGTCCTATTTTCTGGGACTTGAAGTTCTTCAAATAGAAGATGGAATCTTTGTCTCACAACAAAGATATGCAAAGGAGACTCTGAAGCAATTTAAGATAAATGACTGCAAATCTATCTTAACACTTGTTGAGAGTAGGTTAAATCTCACAAAAGAAGGAACTGGTGAACTTGTGAATCCAATAGAATATAAGTGTTTGGTGGGAAGTTTGTGTTATCTGACTTCTACTAGACCAGATATTGTTTTTGGTGTTGACTTGATCAGTCGATTTATGGAATCTCCTAAACAATATCATTTGCAAGCTGCAAAGAGAATTCCGAGGTATATTAGTGGAACAATTGATTATGGTATTTTATATAATTCCCGTAAACCATGGCATTAGTTGGATATCTGAGATAGTGAGTGATTTGGAGATATAGAAGAAAGAAAAATCACTTCTGCTATTCATATAGGATCTGGTTATTTCTTATGGTCATCTAAAAAACAGCAAGCTACAACAGAAGCAGAATATATTTCTACAGCTTCATGTGCAGCTCATGCAGTTTGGTTAAGAAGAATGTTGAAGTGTCTTTACCATGAACAAAAAGTTCCTACTGATCAGATAGTGTGCGATAACAAATCAACTATTGCACTTACTAAAAATCCTGTTTTTCATGGGAGGAGTAAGCATATTGATATCAAATATCATTATATTCGAGAACTGATCAACAACAAAGAGATAAATATTGAGTATTGTCAAAGCAATGAGCAAGTTGCAGACATATTCACAAAACCGTTAAAGGGTGACACATTTATCTACTTAATAGGAAAACTGGGAATGATGGGACTTCATAGTCTCGGCTTGAGGGAGGATGTTTGAAGTTAGGATCAATCGAGAGTATTGGAGCTACAACAAAGTTTGGAAACCAAGTTTTACTTGGTTGTTACGTTTCAGAGTCTGTCTAGAATGTTCTGGAAGTTTGCAAATCTATACTTGGAAGCTACATCTGTTCTTTTATTTAGTAGTTTGATTGTCTAGGAAGTTAGTTATTTTTGAAATTCTGATTGCCTAACTAGTATAAAGAGGCTATATGCCTTGACAGTCTTGTATACGCATCTCAAGAGTTTATTAGTTATTAATAGATTCTTTTTTGACAAAGTTCATTGTGTGTTCTTCTATTCTTTTAGTTTTATCTTCTTGTCAGATCCTACATCTATAAAAATAAAAGTAACGGTGTCTAAAGTAACCATAATCTTCTGAATCGGTCTTAACTGATCTGAAACGGGATAAATTTGTCCGAGTCGACTTCGGAGTCTTGGTAACAGTTAAGGCGTGGATGATGAAATTGTAGATGATCTTGGTCTTGTTGTTGTTGTTGTCTTTGTTTCCTTAGATAGAGTTGATGTTTTTGTTCTTGCTTTTGTATTTGATTTTTCAGTGTAGAGAGACATAGTCTTCCCGTGAACAAATCTTAATTGGATGAAGAAAACAAAAACCAATTCTCAAAACCCAAAATGAAAACACAAAATTGGTTAAAAAGACCAAAATCAAAATTTTCTGGGTGAAAAGTACAGTCAGATTTAGATACTGTTTAAATGGACAAAAATTTAAAAATAGGCAGGATGTAACCAGTTTCATCCTGTCCATTTTTAAATATTTTTTCTTATTTTTATTTTACACAGGATGCATCCAGTTTCATCCTTGCTATTTTTTAAGTTTAAGCCAGGATGAATCCAGTTTCACCCTTGCTATTTTTTTTGTCCATTTCACCCATAAAATTTTTTACTCGTCCATTTGAACCGTGATTTAATTTTTTTTGGACAAATGACCCATTTTCCGAAATGAAAAGAGGAGTTAACATTCCTTACAACTATTCCTGATATCAAAATCTAGGGTAAGGAAAATCAAGCACTACAATAAAATATCAGAAGGAAAAAGTAAAAAATAAAACCAAAGAGAAATTATTGTAAATCAGAGTTGATCAGATATCTTGGTTGGCGAATCCTCAAGCCATTCAGGAGACAGATACCGTTAATCATCACCTCGGTGGTAGTTGTAGCTCTGTAGGTGATAAAGTCAGTTTAGTAATTAGACCGGTGAGATGCTTATGCCCTTTACTTGTTTTCGACTCTGTGGTATTAAAGTCTATAATTGGTTTCTAAGTGATTATATTTTGGGTTTGCAGTACCAACGGCAATAATGCTGTGCGCGTGCGGATATCCAAAACCTCAACAGGCAACACAAAGCAGGTTGGTTCACAAAGTTAGATAGATTAAGTATCCGCGACGGTACATAATAAACGTGATATCCTAACATTTGAGCAACCAAAGCATATGTGAAGTTGCGCATTATTGTTTGAGATTCCCATTCAGAAACACCAATACCAATTGCATTCAGAAATTACAGTTTTCATTCATATTTTGGCTTCTATCTTTGGAATTTTTATCATGAATGCTATATATGAGTCGTCGGAACTGAATAATTAGCATGCACGTTACCCATATTTGACAACCATAATCACAAAACAGCACCATTTACGCCCGTAGCGCCATCACCCTAATTTTTTTAACCAAAACTAATGCATATAATATAATTTTTTAAAAAAAAATCAGTTCCCAAATTTGTTATATAACTATAATCCCAAATCAAACAGCTGCTCGTTCGACCTTAGCATCATCAGAAAGTCTAGCTCGCTTTGCTTTCTCCTGCTTCTTAGGATGGACTTTAATCGCCTTTTGTGGATCGGTCTCTTGTGCTTGTTCCTGCGTCCAATAAAACCATTCCCAGCTCATTCATGAAATGAACTAAGATGATGAATGAAAAGAAAAAAGGTATGTACAATGAAGCGATCTTAGTTATTGCATTATTATGAAAATTTAGGAACGAACCTGTTGGTGTGTGATACTCTTCACAGCATCACGCGAAAGGTCAGTAAAATGCTTATGGTACCGGCGGTACTTTGAGCAAACACAGTGCGGCTTCTTGCACATGCGCTTCAGATGCTTAGACAAATTGTCCAGCTTCTTGCAAAGTTTGGGATGTTGGTTTCTGAATGACTCCACCATCCTCATCCTGAAAAACTCAACTGGAAAACTACAACAGTACTTACATTTTGGCTTGCACTCTGCTGCTTTCTGGGAGGAAGAACCACAAACTCTATATGATTGTTGAGCATTGGTTGGTTGTCCCGAAAGTGTACATAGCTGCTGATCATATGGCGGGCGAGAAGTTTGAACAACAGATTTTTGAATCATATCTTGGGCGTTAACCGGATCAACAATCCCTTGGGGGCAGTATATTTCACCTGCCAACGACAAATGATTCAATATCAGAATTCACATCTTATCATAGAGGTTATTAGTGGAAAAATGTTAGATCCGTGTTAAATTCAACAAAAAGGGATAATATCAGAAATAAAACCAGTTGCACCACTCAATTTTAAGTGTTTGTTTCCTTTTTGCTAATTCACTCAGAATCTAAATAGGGCCATAATGGACTTTTTGCATATCGTTTGTGTAAATATAGACCTTGGAGATGAGCTGATTACCTTGGTGTCTAAATGTGTGATCATAATTTTGCGATGGCGCCACCATCCCTGGAATATAAATAGGGCCATAAGAATTTTTAAGAATTCCAGTTTGCTCCAATGTTGTTGTGGTACTGCCAGCAGTATGGTCTATGGCATAGGAAGAAAAGTATTGACGCTCTACATCTGGAGACAGTGACATAAATAAAATCCCATTAGAACGACAAAAACAAGATAGCACAAAGATATCTGCATCACAGGACAGTATAATTTAATCACCATTCATGAAATCGTAGTCACTAGGATAATCGTAGGCACTAGTATTGTATAGGTTTGGCATTTCAGGCAGTGTAGTTGGCACATCAAAGGCAGGTGATGGCATCCCATGGAATGTTGGTACTGAACAGGCAGGTGATGGCATTTCATGTTTTGTAGTTGGCGCAAAACTGGCTGGTGATGGCCTTCTATGGAGTGTTGGCGTTCCATGTAGCGTGGTTGGCGCAGAATAGGCAGGTGATGTCATTCTATAGGGTGGCACATAACTGGATGGTGATGGAATTTCATGTAGTGTGGTTGGAGCATAACAGGCAGGTGATGGCATTCCAAGGTGTGTAGTTGGCCTATAATAGGCAGGTGATGATGGCATTCTATGGGGTGGTGGCGTTGAACAGGCAGGTGATGGCATTCCATGTTTAGAATCAGTATACTCCACAGGAAGCAGGCCTCTCATGTTTTTTATACTGAGAAAAAAATAATAATAATGGATTAATTATTGATGGAGTGATGGTCCGAATTTGAAAAACGTCAGCAACTAAGTCTAACTAAACATTATAAAATACTAAAATTCAAAAATAATGAGTTAATACTTAATATTGAATATACATGGTTACAGTCATTGGATAATAATACAAATTGTCTAAATTTGAAAAAATTTCAACACCTGAATTTTACTGAACAATAGAAGAAAAAAAAGAAAGAAAAAAGACAATAAGAAAAGAAAAACCTATGATCAAAAAACAAGAACTACAATTATGATTGATTAAAAGGAAAAACATACTTATCTAGATGAGCATTAGGCCTTTCTAGACCAGTATTCCCAGCTGGTATCATCTGGTTTGCATTACAGGAACCTAATTTTGATGTGTACATGTCAGGTGGAGGAGCTTCCATCCAGGTCAAAGAGACTAGACTATAATATTTTTCATGTAAAGTCGCCGGCTATTAATATCTACGAAGTTCGAAACTCGTTAGCTGCTAGATGAATGGAAAGGAAAATAATTAGGTTTCTTCTGGTGATTCGTCTAGGATTCTACAGCTGGTACATCAAAATTATATTTTGAGATAATTTTTACTGACCAATCAGGAGGAATTTGTGACACAATAAAATCAGATTTTGTACAGTTTCGATTAAGTTAAACAACTTACTTGGAAAATGACTAATTTAACCCTAAAGTGAATCCAAATATATTTGTTGCCGCGTGTCATATCATGTTATTCAACAACCTACAAGATTATGCGTAATGACCTAACCCACATTTGATACGCGTTAAACTTACCTTCTCAGTTGTATTAAGTTTATCAAAGAGGAACCTTACCTTCTCATTTGTATCAAGTTTATTTATCAAAGAGGAAGGATCCATGGACCATCATCAGATATTAGCTCTAATTTATTGGCGTTTGAGTTTTATGGGAAAAATGGTGCAAGCCATGCGAGATAATTTGTGTGTAAGAGTATCCACAGACCCTTCCTCGGTATCTAAAGCCATTCGCTAATGTACGTCATCCGTGCCTTCAAAATGTTATCTGTGCTGATAGATTTATTTTGTTGATCACCACCAACGTAAAAGGATCAGTAAAAAACTACCACCATTACCCGAAAGTGTACGTATACTTAACCTTGGCAGACCTCACAAAGTAGGATTATTGTAATAGTCATTGTAGATTCTATCAACTGTATAATCGTCCGTGGAATGATTATAGCCAAATCGTAAATTAAAGGGAAAACAGCCACCATCACACCGTTACATGCTTTGTTAAGTTTAATGACAAACATATCCTCTGTAGTGTGATTACAGATGTAAGCTCATTACCCTGAAACAAACCAACCATTACATGAACCAAGCATGTGCGACAAGCAGGGTTCTAGCTTAACGATTTCTAAAAGTGCCTTGTAAGAGCAATGCCCATGCATATTAATATATAGGTAGGGTTTGTGTAGGATCGAGCAAGAGAGAGGAGGGCACACACGGAAGCAATAGAACGACTACATTGATAATCAATTCGGTGTACAATTTTCATGGCTTAATAGCCTATTTATAGTTTCACAAACTTGACGATCACTTATAGTAAACTTTTCTAACAAAGATCAAACTCTAAAGAAAGACACTTTCCTGACATAAATCAAACTCTAAAGTAGAACTCTTCTAAAACCAAAACAACTTGCTTCTCAAGTTAGCTCGACTTCTTAATGTGACAATGTTGTGCCAAATGTTCATGTTGATTCACCCTGACTGCGTCAACTGCAATAGTTGATCCATAACCAAACTTCACCGTATCTTGGTTTAACTTCCAACGGTTTGGAAACAAGTTTGTAATTCACCATGGTTTGTTGGGGTAAGCAAGATAGTATATCTAGAATTATATCAGTAAGTAACTTCTCTGGTTTCCTGATGGAAGAGCTTTTCTTTTATCACCCTTTTAGCCAAGGAAGCCCGATTTTCTTCCCTTGTTGATTTCGCATATACGACAAATTAGTGGATTTCATAAGAATTAGATACATGGAGACGGGTCATGATGAGGTTGCAACACCAAATATGTATATTATGCAACTCTAGGAAACTTGTGGTCATGCTGAAGAGTCTAAAGAGAACATGTTTGTATATGAGATCGGGAAACAGGCGTTTGACTTAAGCCGAGAAATTGCCATAGTTTAACTTAAAGAGATTCCATTAATATCTTTCCCATATACATATCCTACAAATTAACTGTTTCCTTAATCTCTTAAAAGAACCGAAACTCCTTGGTCTTAGGTTCTGCCTCTCACCGCAAAGGAATCTTAGTGAGAATTTAAGGAAATAGATCTTCTAAAAGCATTTAATAACCTTGTTTTTTTGGGAGATTTGCACCCCTTTTTTATTTGGTTTTCAAAATTTAAGGTTGTTCTTTCCAAGGGTGTCATAAGAAATTTAATACTTGTCTTTCAAGGCGTCATTTAAGTACTTTTTCTGAAAAAGCTGCTTAGCCGTCTTCTTTGTCAGAGCATTAAATGTTTTTTTTAACGAAGGCATCCAAGTAGTAGATTTTTTCACTTTTTTTTGTGTCAATATGATAGTCAAAGACCTAGACCATGCATAAACCAAGTGACGTACCAACAAGCTCACGACCAGCAGTTACGAGAGGAAGATCTCAAAAGCCATCTCAAGCGAATCAAAGAACAGAAGCAGAGGACGGGCAAAGTGAAATAGCAAGAAGAACAGTCGCTAACAAGCCACCTGATCCTGCCGAAGGGATGGGGCAAATATCAGGAGCACAACCACTTTATGGCATGCCGTTAGCGGAGCATCCCAATATCACGCAGCCACCTGCGGCCAATGCAGGGTTACCCAGAACCTTAGTTCCTTCGGGATGAGGGTTGGGAAACCTAACCCCGATCCAGATAGATCCTGACGCTCTAGTAATAGAAGAAGAAGTGGATGACTCTGAGGATCCGGACGACAGCACTGCTCAGGGTGGTGGAATCCACAATGAAAATCAAATGGCAGCATAAGTAGCGGCTTTGCTACTCCGTAACAAGGAGCATGAGGATGCAATGCACGTGATGGCCCAGGAGAACCAGAATCTAAAAGATATGTTAGACGTACAAATCGAAGGTTCCCAAACTCACCCCCCGTTAAAGAGGCATGAGAAAGAAGCTATCTCAGGAAGACGAAGGGTGGATCTTAGCCCACCAAATGCTAACCCACCGGGGGGAGCTAGGAAAACACGCCACGATCCAACATACAAGCCCTCTTAGTCATGCTACGATGAGGCATTTTCCAGAGATGCTCACAATGTGAACATGGTTATGAAGAAAATGGAGAAGATGCGGAAAGAGATACAAGGACTAAAAACTGGCCACGCAGGCCAAGGCTAGAAGAGGTGCTACAAGAAGCGACAACATCTCCGTTGTCTTTTCGCATTCTGAGGGAACCCATCCCTGCAAAATGCCCAGTACCTACGTTTCAGGAATACAACGGTACCTCTGATCCCGCATCCCACCTACGGCACTACACTCGTGTCCTTGCCCATTGGGAAAGAGATGAGGTAGTAAAATGTAGATACTTTTCTTCAAGCTTGACGGGATCAGCATTGGCATGGTATGATAATTTACCAACAAACTCAATTGACGCTTTTGAGAAATTGCCTACGGTCTTTTTTGTAGACATACATGTACAACAAGTCAACAAAGGCAGGGTTAGATAGGCTATTCTCTTTAGCTATCGGACCCCGGGAAACATTAATGAAATACACAAACAGTTGGCAGAAGACATGCCAAGCAATCGGGAAAGTCAATCCTGAAATTAGCATTAATTGATATAAGTATGAACTTGATAGAACCTCGGCTATCTTCGTGGAGCTCCACAACCGAGCCCTTGATTCCGAAGGAGAGCTTATGGTCGTCCAAGATCGTTACATCAGACTTGAAGAAATCAATAAGGACAACCCCAGGGTGCAAACAAAGGAAACAACAGCTCCGCAGTGAACCAACTCTCAATTCCGGAGATACCTAAGCGGAAAAACGAAGCCAGGGGCAGAACAAGCTCTCGAGATAAAAGATCCAAATACGGAGATGGCAAGGCAGAGGCAAAGGAACGAAGAATTTGTAGATAAAATCTACACAAAGCTGAACACAACATTCTCTCACATTCTAAGCAAGGAGGGAGCGAAGCCGGGATTTCCTTACCCTAATACTTGGGGAAAGCAACTAGATAAAACAAAGCAGGCTAAGGAGTATTGTGAGTATCACCAGTACTACGGGCATACAACTGACACATGCTATCACTTACGGAACACGATTCAGAGATTCATAGACGAAGTCAAGTTCATGGAGTATATGCAAATCCAACTGGCTGACGCTGAGTTAGCCCAAAGAAAAGGGTGGAACTACCTCAGGAACTCAAACCGGAAATACCACCATTCAAACAATGTATAGGCAAGGTGGCAGATATCTACCAAGAAGCGGTAGAAAAGGATTTGCAAAAGCTCCTATCAGTAGGATTCATACGAGAAGTCAAATATCCTACGTGGATATCTAACATGGTCATCGTACCTAAGAAGAACGGAGGCGTACGCATTTGCATCGGCTTTAGCAATCTCAACAAGGCATGCCCCAAGGACAGCTACCCGCTGCCAAATATTGACCAGTTGGTCAACGCAACCAAAGGTCACCAGAGATTATCCTTCATGGATGGCTAGTCTGGTACAACCAAATCGCCCTAGCAGAAGAAGACCAGGAGCATACTGCGTTCTTTACCCCACGAGGCTTGTATTCTAATACAAGGATGCCTTTAGGACTAATTAAAGAACGCGGGGGCAACATACCAGAGATTGATAGACAAAATCTTTAAGCCGTGGATATGCAAGATACTAGAGGTCTACGTGGACGACATGGTAGTCAAGAGCAAAGAGGCAAAAAATCACCTAACAAACCTAAGGGAGATATTTGAAGCCATGAGCAACTTTCACATGAAAGTAAATCCGGAGAAATGCACGTTCAGAGTAACCAAAGGAAAATTCCTAGGGTACTTGGTAACTAAGCGAGGAATAGAAGTGGACCCCGAAAGGCTCAGAGTAATAATGGAGATGCCTTCTCCAAAAACACTAAAAGAATTACAAACATTAAATGAAATCTTAGCCTCCATTAGAAGATTCATAGCAAGGTCATCGGACAAATGCAAGGCATTCTTCGACACACCAGGTTCATGTGGACCACAAAGTGCGAGCAAGCCCTCCAGAAAATCAAGGAATACTTGGTTTCAGTACCCGTACTATAAAACCCGGAGCTAGGTGAAATACTTACCTTGTACTTAGCAGCAACAAACTACGCTGTGAGCGCAGTATATGTACGAGACCAAGGGCAAGGAGAAAAACCCATATATTACATCAGCAAGACACTCAGTTCAGCGGAGCGTAACTACACAAAGGTGGAGCAACTTTTATATACGTTAGTTGTGGCAACACAAAAACTAAGGATATATTTTGACGCACATACCATCCGAGTCTTCACGAAGGCTCAGATAGGGCAAATCCTCGATAGCACGGAGAAAATTGGAAGGGTGGCAAAATGGAATGCCATGATCAAACAGTTTCACATAATCTTTGAGACTAGAAAGGTGAGAAATCACGAGATCTTGCGGACTTTCAGGAAGATCTACCTCTCGCGACGAAGCGAGAGATAGACGACATCCCGGAATGGAGGAAGATAAGCAAGACAGAAGATACGGTGGAACCTCGGAATTCACGAAGATGGGAGATATTCGTGACGACTCCTCCAACGAGAGGGCGCAGGGCATAGGGATTGTAACAACAACCCCGGCGGAGACCGACTCATCTACCATTCGGGTTAGAGCAATACACCAATAACATCACAGAATACGAGGCGGTCATATATTGCTTGGCGTGGGAGCTAGGATTATCAGATTTTCGGTTAATTAGTGACTCCCAGCTGGTCATTTGGCAAATCGAACTCAAATACCAAACTTTGGATCCAGTGCTATCTTCGTACTTAAAGCTAGCTCAGGAGCATGCGTCCAATATCAACAACATAACATTCAAGCATGTATGTAGAAAAGACAACGGACACGTAGATGCCTTGGCATTTATATCCTCTATGCTAAAAGATAGAAACACCACCGCCGTGAAAATTGGAAGGATCTACGAGACCTTCGATAGAAAGACCCATCTCAGACGCCGAAAAGACCTTTTTCGTTCAAACTCGGTCCATGAGAGAAGCTGAAAAAGAAGCAAACGAAGAAATGAAAGAGTCGGACAACGAAGATGAGGAATCTGACAAAGACCAATCCATGTCAGATGAAGAAAATGGAGACGAATCAGAAGATGATTGGAGGATTCTCATCCACCAGTATCTAGACAAAGGTACCTTACCAGCCGATGTTAAGGAAGCTCGGAAGCTCGAATCAAAAGCGGCAATGTACAGCCTTCGTGATGGAATACTGTATAGGAGGTCATTTCTCGGACCTCTAATGCGGTGCCTCTCATAAACCGAAAGGAGGAAAATACTCCACAATATACACAGCGGAGATGCATTCAAGCACAGCCGAAGAAGATCCTTGGCGATCAAAGCCAAAATGCAAGGATACTATTGGCTAAGCATGGACGAAGACTCAAAGAACGTGGCTAAGCGGTGTGAAAGATGCCAATGCTTTGCCAGAAAGATCAAAGCACCAGCAACAGAGCTTAACTCAGTCCTCAGCCCTTGGCCATTTGTCAAATTGGGGGTTGATATTGTCGGACCCTTGATAGAGGGAACCTCGAAAATAAAATACCTCATCGTGGCTACGGACGGACTATTCTTTGGCCACAAGAAAAATTGCCACATTGTTGCTTGTTGCTGCCACACATTAAAGATTTTTGTTAAAGGGAGAGTCGTTCGTATGGCAAGAACCCATGTTTTTTGTGGCAACAACCTTTGGCCACATAAAAATTTTTTGCCACATTGTGTGGGAACAAACTGTGTGACAAGAAGTTATTGCCACACATTAAATGTACTGAAGCAATAAATAGGTTTTATTGCTAGAATTTGATCATGGTTTCGTATGGATAAACTTTTAAGATGAACAATGTACCTCCTACTGTCATGGCATAAATAAAACATACTAAAAATGCGATACTGATAACTTAATCAGATATCGAGCTTGTGCACCAGCGAGCCATAGAGATAATTATTTTGATACCCAAACAACCTAAGAGGATGTGGTAATATTAATCTAATTCCAAAGAACAAACCGAATCAGAAACTCGTGTTAACTATCTTCAATTCCTGTTTGGTTCAGAGTTATATTTTAAGAAAATTGACCCAATTCCCTTCCACCAAACAGGCCAAGAACCGAAACTCCGACTCCAGATCTTTTGTGCCAATTTGAAGGAATCAGGAGGAATACGTGATGTAACCAAATCGGATTATTTTTACCATTTAAATATTAAAGTTTTGCACTCACTTGAAAATGACTATTTTAGCCCTCAAAACTGAATCGAGCGTCACATCTAGGATGTTGCCACGTGGCAGTATTTGGATCGAGCGGATGTAACGACTGTACGAGAAAGCTATAAAATCCGAGTCCATTCAATACCATTAAGATTGGGCCATGCGTTACTTAGGCAGGCTCCATGCCCATGAGCAAATCTCCGGCAATAAATGAATAACAACATAAAACAAAAATCCGATCTCTTCCTCTCAAAAAAAAAAATCAAAATTTAGGGTTAGGGGTTTGAATCCAAAGCAGCAAAATGGCAACAGAGGAGAATTCACAAGAATCATCAGTACACAAATTAAGATCACCGGAATCAGGATCAGGAGACATGGTTGATATGATGTTTGCCAAACGCGGTTGTTGTTGTGGTAATTGGTTACCCAGTTGGGAAAGAATTCGAGACAATTATAATAACGATCAAGATCAAGATGGGCGATGGTGGAGTAAAGGAATTAGCGTCTTCAAGAAGATCAGAGAATGGTCTGAGCTTGTTGCTGGGCCGAAATGGAAAACGTTCATCAGGAAATTCAATAAGAAAGGAGGAAATCAATATCATCAGGGGAAGAAATTTAAGTATGATCCGTTGGATTATGCTAAAAATTTTGATGAAGGAAGAACAAATGGTAATTTTGATGATGATTTTAGTTATCCTGATTTCTCATCTAGGTATGCTTCCATTCCTAATTCTTGTAAATCTTCTATGGATCTTGGTAAAGATGGTCCTTCTTTTACTTGAATGAATTTACATTTTCTCAAGAAACAAAAATGAAATAGAATTGAGATTTGAATCCCAATTCCCTGGAATTGAAAAATATTATTTTGATGGGGTTTGATTAATTTGTCTAGATTCTCTGCTCCTGATAAAGTCATGATCACGATTGATTAGATCATCAAATTTATTATTATTGTCAGGTGGTTTGTGTTGGGAATGGAGTCATATTTGTACCTGGTAATGTAAAATAATGGTTTGATGTGATAAAGTCAAACACGGTAATCGTTTAATTTGTTAAAACCAGACTCAATTCTCACATGATAAAATTTAGTGGTTTTATTTGTCTTTGGTTTTTTTTTATTGTTCTTCAAACATAATCTATTGGAATGACCCAAATTGATAGACAATTTGACCAAAATGAGAGTGATATGCTTAGTTGATTGATTGGTTTTTGATGGGTTTGTCAAAGTAGGGTTAGCAATTTGGTGTCCGTGATTTGTGTGCATCATATTAGGACATGGAATCATGACACTGTTGAAACTTTGCAATATCTAGTAACTGAAATTTTGAGCAAGATGATGCTCTTGAATTTTTTATTCTGAAAGGAGTGATTTTAGATTATTTTCGAGCAAAAAATCCTGAGAAAACCAATACTCCCTCCGTCCCTAATTAGATGAGCTACTTGGTTTTTAGTTTTGTCCACAAATAGATGAGCTATTTCACTAACCAAAGGGGATATTTCTAAAACTATCCTTTTAATTGATTATTTTTTATAAGAATTATGTATAATTTGATAGTCATGTTTATATTCGTTGCGTAAGTGTTTTAAAATGTTTTTCAATGGTATAAAGTTTATAAAAAACCGTGGTATAGTTTAAGAGATAAATCGTTTCTAAATTTTACAAATTATTGCCATAAGGGTATAATTGTAAAAAATACTTAAATATACTCCACTTTCCTCCTTGCCTTAAATTTTGTCTGCAAACTCAAGTAATTTCATCTAATTAGGGACGGAGGGAGTAGTGGTTTGGAAACTGGTTCTATCATTGAAATGAGTAATGGGTTAAAGCGAAACCCAATTTTTCCTCACGGAAGAAGTTTGCTCAGGATAAATTCTCGGCCAATCTAGAGTTAGAGTTTGAAAAGTCCTAGCCCTGTACATTTGTTAATGACATGAACCTATTGAACTTGGATTACTTTTATCGTTCGAGGAACAAGGATTTGTTGTGTTCAGAAACTTGCTGGATTTTAAAGGTTTTTGCAGTTTTAGAGAAAGTATACGGTGACTTGAGTTGAATCAGGATTAAAAACAAAATGCGCACATATTAGAGAAAACACAACAAAAAACTTTTGACTCATCAATTAGCATTTGAATGAATATGTAGTTTTCTTGTTTTTCCTTCCAAGATTGAATAGTTCCTTTTGAGTCAGTTTGGGTGGTATATTTTGATGTTAAGTGTACAGATTTTCAGTTATGAGGCTGATTCAGAAATTCCCATGCTAAAGACGAACTCAAGACCGTTTTAGTTTCTGCTCAGTACATAAAATGGTTTCCTCAAATAATGAGATTAGATTGAAGCCGCATATATCAACACCCAACTATAAATGCACTCCACCCAGTAAGAAAATCTTACTAGATTTCAGGTGGGGACTGTGATATAAATAGGATCATGAAAGTCACAGGACGGTGGTGGTGGTGGTGGACAAACCAGTATTAACCTAAAGGGACCATGTTGATGTTAGGCGCTGGCGCTGTCACAACCTCCTTCTTGGACCTAAAGGGACCATGTTGATGTTTGCCGACAATACAATTCTCCAGAGTTCTCTTTTCTCGGTTAGCATTACAACCGACTTTGGCTGACACAATTTCTTTTTTTTTGTAACTGGAGTTCAATAAAAAATTATCCTTCCCTTCAGAAAAAAAAAAACAAACAACTGGAGACTCAACTTTTGTTGGTGGAGATTTATCTTGGTGGCTCCATTTCGCACTAAGGTGATACTGCAAGTAATCTCTTCTCACATGCTTCCACAAACCGCGAGAGATCAGATGCAGTCGCATCATCGATCCACCCAAGGGCAACCGGGAAGGCAGAATTTTTGTTCATCGCTACAAACATCGTACCCTCAAAATCGCCAAACATGGTTTCTACTACCGCTGCGGCTTTTTTATTAATTTTATCAGCTACGTCCTTGCCTGGATAAGAGAGAGCATCACTGAGCTGCTTCGGAGAATAACCAATTTGCGCTTCCACAATCTTGTGATCGATGCGAACCTTGGTCTCGCAGCTCCCATCAGCAACATAAAGAAGAAACTCATATTCGGTCCTATTCTCAAAGTGAAATCCTGCTATGCCATTCACGGTACACTTAATTTTACTCTGCATGGGTATGTCATCCTGCCTAAATTTCCAATCTGACAACACAGTGTCCAAGAACTTTAAAGGAATCTCTTTATCTCCAGTTAATCTGTGTGAGTTGTCAGCAAACTTTTTTTCTGCGATATCCATTTCAGACATAGAAACAGTAGCATCAACCACATTGCTTTTAGCTTTCAAATGTTCTACCATTCCTCCACTTCGAAGCCTTCAGGCACCAGCATTACAAGCCCATAGGGAATCTTTAAATCCCGAATCCGAACCTTGGAACCAGGAGCTAAATCTTTAAGAGCTTTGATAGGACTCTTCTCCACACCAAATACAGATCCAACACCATCCGTCATCATCAACCTATGACACTGTGGATGAGAACTTAGATGAAATTTATCATAAACGGTCCGGGAAGATCAGCTTGATTAAAATTCTGATGATTATCAGTAGGTCACTGGTGGTATCATCATTTAATGACTTTACCACTATACTAAGTGACACCAGCTTTTTTTCTTTTAAATTGGTTGATAGCCATTTAGGACTATTAGTCCAGCCGAACCAACCAATATGCCCAGCAGTTGTGCCATCCGACACCGACACAAATTATTGAAAGAACCTGATTAACAAAAGAAGTTGTAAATTTAGCATCATTATCGGTGCACGATTGCTCCAGCATTACTTGCACTAATTTATGATCAAAGTATATTTTTACATCCAAGAATCATCACAAAGAAACAAAATGGTGCAAGCCCAACTGACAAAGACCATTCAACAATTCAAGTTTGAATGTCTAAGGGAAGTGCTGGGAGAAAAACTATGAACTATGCTATGTCTCCCTGGCTGATGTTCACGAGATCCCAAAGATAACCGTATCATGAACCTAAACAATATCAGGCAAGCTTCATGAAATGCCTGCAAGCAATTCAAGTTTGATGACGCTTTGGCAGATAATTGAGTTGCCTTCTATAGATTACCTTCTTGATCCATAAAACTGCACAGCCTCTCTAATATACAAATCATTTTTCGTCCATGTAAAATGACTGCAGTAAGACAGAATTTTTCTAGAGTCCTAATTCCCTTTTCAACTGCGCAAGAGTGGCTTCAATCTGCGTCAATGTTATCTTCAATCTCGTCATTCCTAACATCAACTCCCCCTTTCTGTGACAGTACTTTCACGTGTTTTTTCTTCTGCAGTCTGGGGTGTTGTTCCCTCTTCAACATTAGCATCTGTTATGTTGAGCTCTTTCTCTAGAAATTCCCCAAATTCTTCACCAATGTCCTGTAGAATATAAGTTCAAGTAAATGTTTAATAGTATATTTTATAGGTATTAGATTTTCTAGAACTTTCTCTGATAAGCACAAAAGATTTAGAATTTCATTCAAAAATCAAATCTACAGGAGTAGTAGTTTGTCACCGCTAACTCTTCCCCCAAGCTCTTAGGCTTCCTTGTGACAACGGCGCTTGCTTCCCAGTTTTGAAACTCCCTTGAAGATCCCTAAAGAAGTCCCCTGGAGAACAAAAACAATTCAGCTCTTAGCATCAGAAGAGAAAAGGTTTATGAATGTCTAGTAAAATCTTGAAATATTGTATGACAATAATTACAGAAACGGGAAACCAAATGACTACCTACTGTTATTTGTACATCCCTCAAAACATCACCTGCATAACAAACCGAGTTATGCATAAGACTTGAGGAATTCTTACCCATTTGATGACACAGGACACTACAAACAATTATCCCAGATATATTCACAACCTTCAATAAAGTAGAAAGCAGTTTAGAACTGAAGAAATGATATGCAAGTGTCTAGTAGTGCAGTTATGCAGACCTGTGCCTACAAGCCCAGGATTGTTTGAGATAGAAGATCGTGGAAGAATGGATTGGATCCAAGTAGGTGAGAAGAGAGATTAGTAGTGTTTATTATGGGTGGATAGAAATGGCTGATGACTGCACATCTCAGTATCGGTGAGCATTTGCAGAATATAGAGAACTCAAGCAATTGCAAATGATGTCTATCGAGTGAACATTAACGAAGGTATACCTTCTTAAGAGATTCAACTTGTTTAAAGTTATGGTCTATAACAACTAATTCTGAGCTTGCTTTTTATTGAGTAGAGTCCAATGAACAGGATAAAATTAAGTAAGAATTGAATAATCAAAAGAAGAAGCTCGAGTTTCTTAGACCACAAAACTGGAAAAGCGTGAGTCCTACAATGAAACATAACGATATAGATTGTGGAAAAATTCAAGGGAACACTGCAATTCTGTTTTAGTACCACTCACTCATCTCCTGGGGATTAAGGTAACACTGCTTCTAGAGACATTAGGCTACGGGATTCAGCATAATTACAGTGTGTTACATTGCAAACACAAATTGATAAAAACATAACCCACAATATCAATCACCTGCTGATAGAATACGAAGTGCTAATAAAAGAACTAAACAAATTGACCATTAACAGTCCCATGGAACAAAATCGTTTGACAAGTTCATTGTATATTAACTGCACTGGTATGATAATATTTACCTCCAATTTCATAACTTCAGTGCAATTGACAAATATAGTCACCGAATAGGATATTCAAAGGAGGAATCTCGAGGTTTTTAGATCAAACTAATGGAAAAGCTTGAGTCAGATTAAGGTAATAATGCTTGTAGAGGTGTTACCTGTTAGGCTAAGAATTAAGCATACTCACAATTGAAAAATACAACCCACAAAACCCACCACCATCCGGTAAGGTACGAAGTGCTAAGCATAGAACTAAACGTCTCAACCACTAACACAATCCCAAGGAACAAAATTATTTTTTCAAGTTTATAGTATAATTATATTAACTGCTCAAGCATGGGGGTATCCGTCTCCGGTTCCATAACTTCAATGCAATTTTAATTTTGAAAACAACATAACAATATAGAGGTGAGAACATACCAAACCCATAGAACTCCTCCTCTTGTCCTTTCCTGCTCCGATTCTTCGACGTAGAATAACCACCAGATGCTCCTCTTCCATAATCATACTTACGCCGTGATTCCGAATTCAACAACGTATTATAAGCATGTTTAATCCTCATGAATTTCTCTTGCGCATTTGCCTATACATCCAACAACAACAACAAAAATTTTTTTATCGAATTTGCATACATATCAAAATTTCTCGTAGTCATTTCGTCAAACACACAAATTGCATAAAAGGGTACCTGTTTATTAACATCGGGATGGAATTTGAGTGCAAGTTTTCGATAAGCTTTCTTGATTTCACCAGGAGTTGCAGAAGGTGAAACACCTAACACATCATACGGAGATTCACCATTACCACCACCACGAGAACTAGCTCTTACAACAAACCCACTCCCACTTCTCTTCTGAGTAATGAGATTCGAGAAACAAAATTGGGAACCAGAGAAGACGTGAAGCTCGAATTGATTATCTTTTCTGAATCTGTAAATGGGTGTGAATGATTTTGATTGAGAAATTCGATGAAGGGGAGGTGACAGAGAAAAAGAGAGAGATTCCATGCATAATTCTAGAGAAAGAGAGATCTGAGTTAGAAGGGTGAGTTTGGTCTCATGGTTGGGAGGGATTATCTTCTTCTTCTGTAAACATGGAAGGGATTTGGATTCTGTGGTGTTCTGTTTTGCACTTTTGCTTGTTGTAATAAAGTCAAATCTAAGAGCTGAACTTTTTTTTTTTACTGATGCTAGCAGGAAAGTGCAGGTTCTTAGAAAAGTCTCAGGCTCATATAAGAAAGCATTTTTCAATTTGTTTTATTTGAATTTTAATACTTTTTATTTGATTTTTTTCGATGATACCCTTTCTTGGTTAGTGGTACCTAAGGTCGACATGGGTCCATGGTACGTGTCTTGGGTTCTCTTATGGAACAGGTCCCCGTACTGTAGTGTTGGCCAAGTTCTCAGTTTGAGGCCATCAGACTATTTACAGTGTTGTACCTGCCTCCCTCGTCCTCCAGTACAAGTCCGTACCGGGTTTTTGTTCAAAACTATTACAACATTTCCATTTTTCGAGTTAAAATGTTCAATACTAAAACAACATTTCCAGTTCAATGTCACATGCATACTTAAGTTCAACATTTCATAACTTATTACAAAATACTAAAGTTAAAGTCAGTGAAAACAACATTTGCAATCCTAAGCTACAAATATGCATTCATCTTTTGCAAGATAAAGAAAGTTATACCAATCCTTCCATTTCTTAGCAAGGAATGAACTTTAAGCTTTAGCGAAAGCTTCAATCCATCCGCAAGAGTAAAAAAAAGATAAAACAATAAAGTAAGTAACAATACAAAAAAGTAAAGCACTATTAAAGATAACAAAAAAGAATAAAACTAAAGTACCTTCCGCATCTTCACCATCATCATGTACATAATCACATAAAGATCAAAAGCAATGGGTTTTTGTAAGAAGCTTTATTATCACTGAGCAATGCTTCATTTGTCGACAAAGAAGCTCTCCATGGAGTAAGCACGCGCTTCACAGGTGCTAAAGCCGATTAAGATGCAATCAAGACAAGGCATGGCCAAAATATCTCTCGCCATATATGACAAAGTTTCTTTTATACTGTTTGAATTAGCCTTCCACCAAGCCAATATGTCGAATCGTCATCTTGATCTACTTCCATTTTACCATCCATAACATCATCAAGTACCTATCTAACTCGCTGGTTCTTCTTCTTCAACACAACTGGGTTGTCCCAATCTTTGTCTCTTCCTTTGATTGAATTCTAGATTTCAAACCTTTAGATTGCACATTAATAGAATTGAAACTATCTATACTGACACTAGATGAACCATCCTCATGATTTGAATACATTCAACAATAATCTTCAAATAGTTCTGAAATTCTAATTTTACCTTTCTCATAATTCTACGAACCTCCCACGAATTATTGTCAAACAAACAATTAAGTGTAAACTCCGGACCCTTTGTTTCTCTCTTGGATCCAACAAAGTTGAGCAAAAAACATAATGTAATTCATTCTCTCATAGACCCCAATACTTGTGGTACTTGGCAAACATTAGACGAGACATACGTGCAATAAATGGATCGATGCTACATTATCTTTAAATTCAACTAATTGTTCATGGATGAATACCAATTCCCAAAAAACTATGAGTTGTGACTTGTGTAGAAACGAGAAAAAATTGTGATTGCATTGAAGAATACCTCTAAACACTTCACAAGACCTCTAAAGATAGTTCCAATCTTCTTTTATAAGGAGCATGTGTTCGTACTTTCTTCTTCTTCTTCTTCGTAGCCTTGTTCTTTGTTGGATCTAACTCCTCAACCTCTTCTTCAATATCCTCAACCTCATCATCTTCTTCCATATCTTCAACCACTTCTTCCGGGACCATGATATCATCACTAATTATAGCTTTCTAATATCAGCATCACTAGGTAAAACACATTTCCTTGTCTTGCTCAAAAATAAACCTATCTTGAAAGTCCTTGTAATCTCTGCTAACATTCTGCTTTCTCATATCTTTGGGCAGCAATCAAGTAGTCTTATTCAGAGCGGGTGAAGACACATCTAAAGTCGATGCTTTCTTGTAATCTACCTTTGCTATGAAGCACATTGTTTCAAACTTTTCATACCTAGAAGGAGAACTAAGAACATGTTTGTTGACCTTATCCTTTTTGATTCGTTGAAACCACGTCTTGCATCTTTTATGACAAGAGCGAAGAACATAGTGGTGCAGCACTCACACGATAACAAATAATCAAAGAAAAATTAGTCATAAGAATATAAGATGCATGACAAATTCACACAAGTATAATTGCATATAAGAAATCAAAACTATAGCGATAACTCATGGAAAGCCCTCTCATAATAAAAAAAAAAAAAACAAAGCAACAGCATAATTGCATACTATTTATAATGCATAAGATGAAATTGATCAAAAAGCAAGCATCTTATTTCTAAAGAGAAAATAGATTGCAAGAGAAGGATTTAAACATATATTTGAACATAACCATGGCTCGGTCATATGTTCAATGAAGAGTTAAGTGAGAAAAAAATAAATATTTAGGTAAAAGGCAATTGAAGTTCGAAACTTACATGTAAATACTTAGCTCTGGTGGTGATCAGTCCATTTAGTAACGCTTTCTTGGATATGTCCATAGCGCTACGGTGTTAGGCGCTCACATTGTCTAGTAGTAACACCAAATACATCTTGTAGGCCCCAATCTTTCAAACAATCCACGAACTTCTCGCGATTACAACTTTGAGTGACCTTAAACGACAAAATGTGAGTATTCTCTTCGCGGTGTCCGATTCGAGTCAATGTAGTGAACGGTTACACAAATATAATTAAATTATTCGGTGATGTCCATGTGTCCCGGATTTGTCAAAATACCCTCTGCTTGGATGTCAAGAAGTAGGTTTTTAGGACATTCTCTCTTACATACATCTTTAAGATATCCTATAAATTGACATAAGTCACCTGGAACCTTGAACCTAGGATGTGCCTCTTGCATCATTGCCACAAATCGACCCTTCTACTTTTCTAAAGGTATTTCATCCTTAATGATCCACTCCAACAGAGCCTTCTTAACTATCATAAGTGTAAGTGTGAAATAAGCTTACCATCCGGACACGGTTTTGGGGGTGGCATCGACAAAGATGGTTGTCCCTTCACTTTCTTCTTGTTAGGATTTCTTGGACATCTATCCAAATGTTTCGTAATCCCGAAGTGCCATTTACATCATTGTGTAATGACATATGTTTTGTGGCGGTGATGACATTAGAAGCTTGGTATCATTTATCCCTAGTCATTTCTGCCAAACACTTGATCTCACTTTTTCGTGCTTCTTCTTGCTATCATCAACTTGTTGACTGTGTACTTGTTGGAGTTGCGGGTTCTTCGTTGGTGTGAGATGCAGCTTGAGAGGGAAGATCCAACCACATTTGTTGAGTTGTACTTAGTTGGAGTTTCATTTGTAGTTGAGGTTGCATTTGATGTGGTCATCTAACATCATAAGCAAAGGTAAACTTCTTTAAGAATGTGCATAACAAGTAACATATAAGCAAGTATATTTGTAAAAGCAGTATAAGTGTATAACTAAGAAGCATAGAGCCCAAACAAAAGATAGAGCCACTTTAAGCAAAATATATGAGACCAAGAGTTACAAATCAATTCTTATCGGTGAAAGACAAGGTAATGCGAGGACATTATCATTATCATAATGGTTTATTTGGAAGCTAACAAGATTTTCACGGGACAAAATTTGGTTTTAAGTTAACAAACAACTTTTGTTATCATTTCCATAGTAACAAACAACTTTTGTTAATGTTGAATTCGAATCATATTTCCCTTTATTTAATACAAAGCAACGGTCTGACACACAGTCGCATTACATCTATTTAGCCTACGAAACCCAATTTCTTGACAAAACTAATGAATTGAATTAAAACATGAACAAATCCAAGTTAAGAAATACTTCTAGTGAGAAAAGAAGAAGAAGAACTAAAGTACCTTGAAACAAAAGGTGTAGATTAATCGATAGTACGAAGAAAAAATTGGTATCCTTGGCGAGTCTGCTCTCGACACTTAACCTGCGTGAGTATAAACACTAGGGTTAGTTGATTAATCAAGATATTGTTACTTAAAATGGTTTTCAATTTCTAGGGTTTCTTGTTGAAACCAAAGATTACTGATTGATTGAATGGTACTAACTAGTAGCGTAAGACTTGAATCACTTGATGATGATGGTGAATTGGCCAAGCGTAAGCTAGTAGTTAGAAGATGAAGAAATTTGCTCTTCATAGCTTCGGAGAAAAAAAAGCGCGAAGAAGAAAAGCGAATGAGAGGCAGTGAAAGAGTTAGAGATTAGGTTTTGGGGTTATCTAAATTGAATGGGATAGGATTAAAAATAGTAAAGATCTGCGGCTCAAATTAATCGGTACAAGCCTTGGGCGTGCAGGCCCCAGTGTTTTCCCCAGGCAACCGGTGCTTGTGCCGTTCTTAGCGATTCTTAATATCATGTCCGGTCCACAGCTCACCCGTTCTTTTCGACTCTTAGGTCTGATTCAGTCACATTATTCAGACAGTGAGTCTGAGTCATCTTGGCAGTTCACAATGTGAAACCTTAGTGGTA